>LOJH01000712.1:25644-42689 GCA_001685095.1 Ellobius talpinus
CACCATGTGGTTGCTGGGAATTGAACTCAGGACCTTTGGAAGAGCAAGCAGTGCCCTTGACCACTGAGCCATCTCTTCAGCCCCTAGAAAACTATTGAATGTGACCATTAACCATTTATAACCAGCCTGTTTTAAATGGAAACAAACATAAACAATCATTTTGGGAATTTGGGCATAGTTTTCTCCAAACCTTTCCTGCTGTTTATTGGGTGAAGTATTTTTAGGTTTTGTGGAGACTCCAGGGGCTCTTGTTCCATCAAACCACATTAACCTGGAAGGAATCTACAGATTCTCATCCTCTGTGAAAGCAAATGCAGAACCTCTTTTCCAAAGTAGCATATCCTTAGACTCAAATTTTGAAGTCAAGAGAGCTTTATGTTGGTTTAGCTTAGCAGACCCCACAATCAAATGTCTCTCTGCAGTTAACTCATTAACAGTCAACAAATTCAAAGAAAACACAATAATAAATATAATCCAGAATCTCTGTGAATTTTATATCTTCATGTGGCTTTTTTGTTTTAAATTATTTTTTGCTGTCTCTTTAAAGACTTTGTTTTAATTTTTAGGACTATTTTCTTTTTATAACTGTCCGTACTCTTTTTCCTCTCTCTCCCAAGCCTACACACATTTTAAAAGCACATTGTGACTTGTTTGGAGGTATTTTATTGACTTTTGGTTTTAAAAAGTTGTGTGTATGTGTCTGTCTGTCTGTCTGTGTGTATGTGCAGGCCACATGTGTGAAGGTGTCCATAGAGGCCAGAAAAGGGTGTTGGATCAACCAGAGCTGAGGTACAGGTGGTTGTAAGATACCTGATATGGATGCTGGGAACTAAACTTGAGTCCCCTAGAAGGAAAGCAAGCACTTTTTCCCACTGAACCATCTTAGCCTCTGCTGACTTATCTTTAACATCACTGAGTTTTTAGAGTTTTTTTTTTAAACCAATGAAGTTCAAAATATCTTCTGACCTGTAGAGATAAAGTTAACAAAAACTGGCCTCACATTCTCAATTCTCTTAACTTGACCTCCCAGGAATTGAGATTACAGACATCACCCCCATGCCTGACAGTGAAATTATCCTTAAAATCATTTTGAGGCAAGGTGGCATATATTTATAGAAAGTCACCTGAACTGAACTTATTTCAGAAATGTGGAATTAGCATTCTACCAAGCAGGCACAGAGAGATACTGGCAATGTAAAAGCGGGGTGCTGTGTACTTGGCATGTTCTATAAGTAGATTTCTGGCAGCTGTGGGGAAGGAGGGCTGGAGAGACAAGAGCCAAACAGGTGATAAGAGGGGAGAGGGCAAATGTGCCTCTGAACTATGATGCAGACTTGTAGAATGATGGAGAAGATGGGTTCCTTCAAGGTCATAGTCTGTGACCTCGAGAGTGTGAGTAGGGAAACGGGAAGAAAGCAAAGAGAGGTGTTTCTTAGTCTCATAGCTCGCTGGGTAGAGATGCATGTAACAAAGTGAAAAGCAGGAGGAAGCAGAACATTCTGGGAGGAAGATGTTTTAATTGTGGAGCTGTTGATCTAGTGGTTGAAGACACGCTGGTGTGCTCAACTTACTTAGGAAAGCATATGGTTAGAAAGATTGGGAATGATTGGGAAACTATGTGATGAGAAAGAAAAGAAAAGACACAGTGACAAAATTAGATGTGACTAGAGAGACTGGGGGTGGGAAAGGTAGCATGGGTTGATAGGTGACTTAGAAGAATGTCCTCCAGTTTGAGGAATCATTGGCCGTGCCTGGTACTACACACACTTATAGTTGGATTTTGTAGGTAGAAAAGAATCTTGGGAGGTCTGTATAGCTGGTAGGGGGTGGGTATAAAGGTGACCTGCTTCTCTGTAGCAGTAAATATACTGAGGGTAGAGAAAGATTTAGGTACATCTTTGGAGAGCAAAGATGGCTCCAGTATCAGAGCAGGGCCTTGGTTTAAAGGCCTCTTCCTTCCTATTCTTATCCCAAAGAGACCCTGGGATGGACTAAGGAACCACGCAGACAGAAATTTAAAGATTATTTTCTGTTTTATTCTGGATTGTGTCACCCAAACCTGCCTTTAATATCATGTTTTATCAAATAAGAAGGCTTTCCTTAAGTCAATACCTTGGTCTAGTTGGAAACATTAGAGGGGAGTGTTTGGAATAGTTTGGTTATGTGTAAGATTAACTCTGGTTTTCATTAATTCCCCTCTGTGGTGACATGAAAATCTTAATCCATTAACTCTAGGAGAAGTAATTCATATTCTTATGGTACCAGGTCACCTTTTTTTTTGTCTTCAGACAGTTAGAGTCCCCTTCTGGCTCATCAGCCTGGCAGTGAGCAGGGAAATCTTACTTTCAGTGGGTACTTCTGTTCAAATTGTAGCCAGCCCAAGGGAAATTGTTTTTTAGATCAAATGTTGAATTGCTGATGAATAACTATTATTTTCTCTTTTCTGGCATGGACAACTGAAACTACTTGGATTAATTTCTTAGTCATCAAAAATCGAGGTTTCCTTGGATACCATTTATATTTTTGTTCCATCTAGTTCAGAAAGGTAACTCCCTAATTATCTTCTGTAGCTCAGATCCTTTGTCCAATACTCATTCGACTGAAATTTTGTATAGAAAGTCGAAAATTAGAGATCCTGCCTGAAATCATTGTTGAATAGTTCATGCTTGATTACAATTGTAGCTATGTTTGCATGGAAGAAGTCTTGAAAATAACCCAGTAGTACAGGAACAAAACACTTCACAGGTTCCCTTAAACCTGTGCCCTAAAGAATTCCACAAGGAAGAGGTGACGAAACTGGGAGCCTCGGACATACAACCCTCTTCCTCCAGCCACCATTGTGCACTTTAATACTGTGTGTGTATCATGTACACATATGGATCTATGTTTTGGGAAGGATGCTGTGTATATAAGATTGTCATGTGGAAGAAGGACTCTTGAACTCTGAAAACCTTGAAAGTCAATGTCAGAGAGAGAAGGATTCCATTCAGTGCCATGCGTGAGGTCACTCGGATATTGACAGAGATTCACCTGTAATTGTCCACTTGTTTCTCTTTTCTGCCTGTGTAGTGCCCCGAGGATGGACGGGGCAGGCTGCCAGCATGTAGCTATAGCAAAGCCATCTTCCCAATTAGCAGGTGCAGAGAGGTGGATATCTGTCCTTTAGTGTATTCAGAGATTTCTTTTCAAGCTCAGAGTAGCCTTTTGGGACAGTTCTGATTTTTATAATAGTGAAGCTCTTCCTTCTACAGTTGAAGCTCATTCCCCTTCATCTTTTATTTGGAAGGAAAGGATAGTGCTCAATTGCAGTCTCCCATTGAACATTTTTTAAACGGAGTTCGAGACTATTCATTAAAACACCATCTCATCTTGTATTTTTCAACTAATGAAACCCCAGTTAGTGGTTGGATTATCTACCTCATCATTTGTCTTTCTGTCCTTGTGTAACAATAGATTCTGTGCTTTCATGGGCTTTAAGTCAGGTCTTTGTGTGTGGGAGTGTGGTAAAGATGACCACCCCCTTCAGCGAGTCACCTCTAATTTAAATGTGAGGTGGTTTTGACTTCAATTACCAAGGGAAAGTTAGATTTTTGATGACTAAGAGATGGGCTACACAAGTAGTTTCAATTGTCCATGCCAGCAAAGAGAAAATAATAGTTATCTATCAACAATTTGACATTTAAGCTGAAAGAGTAGAACCAACTAGTAACTATCTTTATTCCCAGTCAGTTTTTATTACCTTTGGGTTGATATTCAGCAGGCTCATTTAGATCACACATGATGACATCTGGATGCCTCTATTTGCACTGTCTTTCAAATGGCTTCCCCTTAGAAACTCTGTTATTAGCTACACCCTTTCTTGCTTTAGAAGCCCCTCGTGTCCTCCTTGGAAGAGTTACAGTTATATCCTAAGAACAAGGGTCAAGCTTCATCCATCTTAATTTTCTAAAGTTCTGAGTACCATGTCTTACATAGGCTCATGCACAGTAAGTGTGTGCTGTCCAGTGAATAACTGAACCACATCATTTTTTCCCATGTGTTCTGAAAGCTCAACACCTGCTTGTTTCTTTGCCTTCCTTGTAATTCTTACACATGACAGGAATTTTTCTTGGAGCACTGTCCCTGGAATCTTAAACTTACTTTATGGTTTGAAAACACAGGTATCTATTTGAAAAGCAGAATGGTATTACTAGTCTGGCTGGCCCTCAGTTTCAGTTTAATTAGAATTAAATTAGAATTGGCAGCTTGTGACCTGGAGAGTATAGAAGCATTGGGAGAATGTTTTTAATAGGTAACTCTTAGTTTATTATGATGAGAAAGCAAAGAACTAGAAGGCTAGTTTCATAAGCTCATATAATGGTTTATGGCTGTTGTTTCCCCATGTAAGGTGGAAGAAAACTTTAAAAACCAGGCATGGCTGTGCACTCCTTTAATCTTAGCACTGAGGAGGCAGAGGCAGGTGGATCTCTGTGTGTTCAAGGCCAGTCAGATCTACAAAGAGAGTTCCAGGACTGCTAGGGCTCTTACACAAAGAAACCCTGTCTCAGAAACATCAAAATAAAAAAGGAAAAAAAAGAAGCTGTTTAATATTGTGTGTGTGTGTGTGAGAGAGAGAGAGAGAGCAAGAGAGAGAGTGAGCATGCATATGGAGGTCAGAGGACAACTTGTAAGAGTTGACTCTCCTATATGAGGGGCCTGGTGATTAAACTCAGGTTATCAGGTTTAGTGGTAAGTGCTTCTACTCACTGAGCCATCTTTCTGGTCAATAAAAGATGATCTGACAATGGTAGCTTACTGTGAAACTGAAATTTGGTTCAGAAAATTATTTAGGAAAACCCTACAAGCTAAGGAAATGGCACAGCAGTTAAGAGCAATGGCTTCTCTTCCAGAGAACCCAGGTTCACTTCTTAGAATACAAATGGTGGCTCACAACTGTCTGTAACTACAGTTCCAGAGGTACCCTCTTTTGGCCTCTATGGGCACTGCACACATGGATTACACATATTTATATGAAGACAACACACACATACACACATTTGCTTTCAAGGCAGGGTCTCTCTGTGTGACAGTACCTCTGGCTATCCTGGAACACAATTTGTAGACCATTTTGGCCTTGAACTCACCGAGATCCACCTGTTTCTTTTTCCTAAGTGCTGGGATCAAAGGTGTGTAGCACCACTACCTGGCTTCAAATAGTATTTGAGAGATAGAGAAACAGAGACAGACAGACAGAGAGAAAAAGACAGTGATAGAGACAGACAGAGAGAGTATCCTTGTAAATGTAGGATTTATTTGCACTGAGTATAGCAAAGAGAGTTGAAGGAGAGTTCTACCTTTCTCCCAAGATGCTATTGTTCTTGGGCTCTAGGGGATACTGATGATGCTTCAAAGGAGTCTGTTACTCTGGATGTATTGTGTTCAGTTTCTTCTTGATGAGGGAACAGAATTCTGTATTTAACAGCATGGACATCAGCAAGTCATTTGCCTCTGCATCCTCCTGAGAAAGTTCTGCCAACAAATATGCCTAGGGAGACAGGACTGGTCTATTCCAGATGGATTACTCCTACAGATAACTGATTATATATCTGCGGGCCATTGGCCCAGTTCAGCTACACATGCTGAGTGTTGGAGGTGGATTGCTTTTCAATCTGCTGTCTGTCATTTAAAACAGATAATTTAAATTACTTTTTATTCTTAGGTGATGAATAAGTAAGTGGTTTGTAAATTGGGCTTGTTTGTACGATGAACAAAAGCCTAGACCTTATTTATTTTTTAAAATAGTCAAAACCCTTAATTTCTGTTCCACTACATGTAGTGAGGAAGATTACAGAGAGAAATGAATCGACCATGGGTGTAGGAAAAACAATCAAAAAGCCTATACTTTATTCATGGCCAACTTGTTTACAGGATTGTATTAAAATAAAACATTTGTTGACAATAGATTTTCCCTTACCTTATTTTAAGAGAAAATAATACTCTCTCATATACATGTAAGTTAAAGTTTTATCAAAACCATGGAAAAATGGGAAGCTGCTGTTTTGTCTTAAACTCACTCAGGTGTCCCTTGGTGCAGCTTCCTGTCTTTCATGGATAGGTTTTCCTCCATGTGGTTGCCAGGGACACCCGATACCAGCGTTTCACGTTTTACTTGCAGGATCAGTTCAGTGATATGAGAATCAGCATAAACCAGACGCCCGGGAGCCAACCTGACTTCGGGTTTGCAATAAAATGGGATTTTTCTGGGATCTTCGTGGCATCCGTTGAAAAAGGTAAATCATATACATTGCACTCCCTTGTCTGTGGTGTGTGTGGGAACTAGAAGCCACTTGATTTGGCCTGTGGGGGTGGGGGGGCATGTGGGAAAGATGCTTCTCAGTGGAGGAAAGTTGGCATAGTCTCCTCCCCAAGACAAGTAGTTGGAGTTACAAATTACATATTGTTTACTCTCCCTTCCTAATTTGTTTCTATTTTCAAGAGTCTCTATTTTGTGACCTTAGAGATTTTTTTTTAAAAAAACTTGCTTTCTAGAAATGTTAACAAGTTGTACTTATCTGAAAGCTTACTGTAAAATTTCCATGGATAATTGTGTTTTGTGGCAGACACTTACCTTGCCCTATAATAGATCAACATGGGGGTTTCTGTTTGTAGTGACTTGAACCCAAGTGCATCATAAATGCTGGGTCTTCTATCTCTGGCCACTTCCCACCAAGAGGGATGTTTTCTAAGTAGTGTTAGTATTTTGTTTGTCATTTATCATATGTTCAGTGTGCTTTGGGTCTTCTACTGAATGATTACTCCTCCCACAGCCAGGGTTGTGCCACAGCAAACCCAACAACTGCTAAATTTGCCCTCAAGGTTGAAAACTACAATGAGATCTATCCTATTTGAGAGGAGGTCCCTGTTTACAGATTTTTATCATATAGAATTGTGTGTTGACATTGGCTCTTCCTTTTAAATTTCAAGATTGGTGTAATCATGGCACTTTAAGTGGTAATTTTATGCAGTTTGAAGGGACTCTTCCCTTCTACTTTCCCCAATCCAGAGTGCTAATTGATGCTCCATTAAAGTATAATATATTTCACATTTTTAATTTAATTTAATTTAATTTAAAAATGACCGCATTTTTCTTTTTCCTAAGTTATTATTACTATTGTTGTTATTATTATTTTGGCTGAACTTACCATTTCTTCTTTCAATGTAAATGGAGAAACAGACTCTGAAATAAACAATGCCCCTGGTACTTCATGTGGTGTCGGGTCTCACCTATTAGAAAACTTAAAAATACCAATGTTGCTTCTCTACTGGAAACAGTAGGAACTAGTCGAGATGAGAAAGTCATTTGCCTTGACTTAAAGAAACAACAGGGATCGGCCTGTGTGGGATCCTTATCATCTGATTATGTACTTTACTCTACCTTGTCTAGGTAGCCCAGCAGAATTTTCTCAGCTGCAGGTAGATGACGAAATTCTTGCCATCAATAACACCAAGTTTTCATATAAGGATACAAAAAAGTGGGAGGAAACCATGGCAAGCGCCCAAGAAACTGGAAACTTAGTGATGGATGTCAGGCGCTATGGAAAGTCTGGTGAGTTGGTTTCCCTCTGTGCCTGGCTGAGTAGGGACACCTGACTTTGGCAGGTGGTTGTAACAGTTGGCTTTATTAATCCTCTTCCCTACTCCCATTTTTCTTAGCTTTGTGCTTGCAATTGTTTTGTCATTGTGTTGGGACAAATCATGAAGGGCCCCTCTGTCTATTCCTTCTGAAAATGCTTCACTAGCAAATCTACTGAATTCGACACCCTTTGACTGCTTAGGTAAATGATCTGGCTGAATGCAAATGTCCATTAAAAGCAAATGTATCTGTACCCAAGAGCTACAATGCCGAGCATTAAGAATGGCACTAAGAGGTGGGCAGAGGTGGCGCACACCTTTAATCCTAGCACTTGGGATGCAGAGACAAGCGGATCTCTGTGAGTTCAAGGCCAGCCTGTCTACAGAGTGAGTTCCAGGAGATCTGGTGCTACACAGAGAAACCCTGTCCCAAAAACTCAAAGAAAAAAAAACAAAAACAAAAAACGGGTGGAAAGAACAATGGGCCTATGATTTAACTTCCTCTGTAGTATTCAACTGTACAGGTGTCCTCAAGCTCACAGTAGGACATGTTCCTATTTATTCCCATAGTGTTATAATCTTCTTTTGACGTCATTGTGTTTCTGTGTCATGGGTGATTGTTTGCTAGGAAGGGACATCAAGTCTCTTCAGATCCACACATTTTTGGTGTCGGCACATAACCTGAGTGCCAGTCAGTTTAGCAAAAGAATCAGCACATTTGCTAGTCGTCTATTTACTACCATGGGTTTTAACCTTTGTTTTTTTGGGGGGAAGGTGATCTGCTGGTAAAAACCCTAAAGTCTCCCCATCGTTGACACTGCCTGATTCATCTGTCCGTCTGTATGTCTGTCTGTGTATGTTTTGTATCTGTGCATTCAGTAACTTTATTCTTTACACTTCACCATCTATGTGTTTTCATTACTTGATCTCCATGTGCCAATCAGACTGGGGCAGAGACCAACCTCCCCTGCCATCTATACGGCATAAAACCCTCAATCTTACCAGTGTGGGTACCAAAATTATAGGTTCACCCAAAACAAAGTGGATGGACACGACTTCAGGGATTTACACCACGGACAAGTCTTCAAGTCTGTCGGTAACAACTGATTTCTCTGAAAGCCTTCAGAGTCCTGTAAGTAGAAAGAAGTAACAACAGAAGCTATGTGGGGGAAAGTTTCGATGCTGCATAAAAGATAAATGGTTAGGTTATACTTAATAAATAGAATGTTGTCTTGAAAATACTGGCTGTTTTCATTAGCCATCTTTTATTATTGAGTTATGGATGGTAACATCATTCCATAATGTTGCTCTGCAAGTGTTTCTCACCAATCTTTCATTATTACAACCGTCTCTCTCGATCATTGTGAATGAGAAATAGCAATTGTGAAAAATTATATTCTACAGCTATTTGTGCTCTGTCGTCAGCTGGCAAAATATAGTCACTGTATACCATGAAATCTCATGATGCATTTTAATTGGATTGCATGTGTGATTAAGATATAATCAGTTTCACGAATTGATTTAAAAAGCACAGTGCAGAAAATTTCAAAATTCTGAAGCAATATTTTTTTATTTTTATACAGTTTTTTTTTAAAAAACTAGTTTCTATTTCTCATCAGTATTGTTCATTTTAATTGATAATTTAAACTTTGAACTGAATCAGCTTATCTAAAAGGAAATATTATTACATTTTTAAAGGACAGGTTTAAATGTTCAAGAATAATAAATGGTTGTTTTACTACTAAGCCAAATACTCATAAATATAACCCAAATGGATGAATGTTTTATCTACCATGCTTCTTAGAATATTAATGACTGATTAAACTTATGGTCATTCTTGCCTATAGCTATTCATTAATCCTTCCCCAAGTATTGGAGAGTAATGAAAAAAATTTAGTACATATAAGAAGCTATGAGTAATGAATCAATATCCTGAAAACGCATCTTGTTTAAAGACATTTTCCCTTAATGAGAGATGTATTATTTAAGCCCAAAGTCTAATCAGAGAGAATGTTAATTAGCATTTCTACCCTTTCCAGTATACTGAATCCAAAGAAATCAATGGAATTCACGAAGAAAGCAACACCCTTGATTCAAAAGGTAAAGGTCACTCTTAAATTACTTCCGTTTGTCCCGCAGGGGAAGTTATAGCTCTCAAGACCTGCTAGAAAAATTAATATATGTAAGTGAGCAAAAGCTGGATGAAGAGCGAGTTAAAACCAAGGTTAGCATGAGGATCCAGTTGTGGCCAGATGGGAAGGAGTCTGTTCCAGCCTGGACAGTTAAGGAGCTACAAATGCAAATTTGGCAGCAGCTTCTGGAGCTCTAGGTACCCGTGGGCCTAAGCCAAATAAGAAGAACAGGTTTTCCTAGAGCCAGCAGCTTCTGGGCTATGGAGTGTTGGCAGAAGGATCTTCATTAAACTCAGAATGAGGAGTTTCCTTTCCCTCCTGATTGTTCTGAAAGGACAAATGTGCAGGGAGCTGATCCTGGCAGGGAATCACCGAGGGCAGTCACAGTTGAGAGAGTCACCTTTGTTTGTCTTGAAAAAGAAGGCAACAGAAGTTTCCAGGGCATTGTGGGAGTTCCACTCTTTTCTTTGCTTTGACCATTCAGAAATAATTTAGCTACTGAGTGCTGTGTGTTATTCCTTAGACATATCAGAAAGACCTTTCAGGTCCAGACAGGCAGGAAAGAGGCCAGAAGAAGATGAAGGTCTTACACCATGAGGCCAGGCCTCCTGTAGTGGGGCTGTGTTTGCTTTGGCGACACAGTTGAATAGTTAGTAAATATGTTGAGCAAAACTGATCGAAGTTTATGGATTTGTCTGTTCTCTGATTGTTCTCTTTCTCCTTCTTTTCTAATAATTACAAACTAGGAGTGTTGTTTCCCTTATCAACTGAGTTTGAAAATAAACATTGCTTATTTTTCCTGATATTAAGAATCTAAGGACTCCTAGTTGTCTTCTTCTAATGGCTCAGGTAGTGGTGCCAATTGATAAGACACCTACGTGGTGACTATGCAACTCTATGCAGAGCTTGCTACTTCAGGATTGTTTAGTAAGTAAACATCAGCCATTGTCAGGTGATAGTTTGTACCATTGTTTTGGGACTGATCTGTGGGAGACGTCAGATTACGTTTCCTTTTTCTTTCTGACTAACCTACATCAAAAATAAGTAAGCCAGCATCTACACATTCTTAAATACTACCACAAAATATTCTAATCAAAGACACATTCATTTTAGCATTTGCTTTCATTTGGTCATTCGTTAGGTTGTCTTGCTTTTGATGACTTCTCCAGATACTTTTACATTTTCCTTCATCATGTTGTAAAAATGCTTTGGGAGAGATAATTTCAGGTCGATTCACATAAGCAGAAAGTGTTAGTTTTTATTTCTTGGAAGTATCGGCCTCTAAGATGATGATATGGCTCTTCTTGCTGTGAAAATACAGTGCTATTTACTAAAAATAATAAAGTGTTCCTCTTGCTAACTTGAATGTAGCGTAGACTACTAAAATACGTGTGTCTGCCTTGAAATAATCTCTACCTTTAGCGGCTACCAATTATGTATTTAAAAAATAACATTGCTACAGATTGGAAAGGTCTCTCAAGTGTCATTGAATTTATCAGTGGTGAGAAGTTAAAATGAATGACTTGGAATTTATTTTCTTATTTTTCAACTAGCATCAGAATCCATTTCTTTGAGAAATTTAAAAAGGCGGTCCCAATTTTTTGAACAAGGTAAATTGTAATGCTCACTCCTCCTGGGCTCCCATGGACTTGCCCTGCTCCTCACTCTCCTTGTGGTCTGTGGCTCTGGGCACCAATCTCCTTCCATCTTTCTGTTATGACCAAGCAACATAACCCATTTCCATTCTTTCCCCAGGATCACCAGGCTTTTCTTACAGTTCATGGGTCTACCTCTGTGGTAATGGGTCTTTGCGTGTCCTTTGTCTAGCTCTCAAGGTGTTTCTCTCTTTTAACCTTGTGAAAAAACAAAACAACAATCAAAGCAGTGAGATGCTATTAAACACACGTGTTTTTCCACTGGGTAACCGTAAGAAATGAGGAGTTTCATTTTTGCCTTACTGCTTCCTATCATTTGCACAGTGTTAGATTACACCAACATATGTTTGGCCAACTTACAAAAAAAAAACCAAACAACTTGTTTTTGGTCATGGGAAATACTGCTGCTAATGAAGCCCAGAGATGCTCGTTGCTATTGGAATAATGGTGGAGGGCTGATAATGAGGACTCTATTGATGTCAAAGGAAACTTAACATAAAGAAAATTTGGTTGCACCTGAGCACAGGAGCATCGTAAAGTCATCTATGTTGGTGTAGCTGCGCACGGCTGCCTCTTGAGGAATGATGCATGCGCCTTTTCTTCATCTTCACATTTGTCTAATGCTCTGTCTCCCGAATGTGGGCCCAACTCTGCTCTGTTCCAACGAACTTAAAAGAAATGTTTAACATTTTAGATGGCAGCATCATAGAAGATTTACTGTTGCTATCTAAAATGTTCCTCCTTCTTTAAAGATTAATGAAACATTTCAAAGTTTGCTTTATGATACCTACTGGGTTTTGTGTCTGTTGTGTTTATTGTCCAATGTTCTTCCTAAGGTAGATTAAGTTTCCTCTCAGACCAAAGAATTTTTCATCTGTCTTTGGTGTTTCTGATTCATAGTTTTTCACTAAACTCACTATTTTCTGTGACTATTCAATTGAAGTGATAGCACACTCCTAATTTGATCTGGCTAAAACAAAATAGCTCCTCGTTTTTGTTTTAGCTTTATCTTTTCTTCAGTGAGCTATTTTAGAGACGAACATTCTCCTAAGTTTTAAAACAGTTTTCTTTAAATGGGTACATAGGGGAACAGTTTATGTGACAGCTGAGATTTCAGGAAGCTTTCAAAACACTACATAATAGTATATTTTCTGAAGATTCACTTTTTGATAATTGTATAATGTCTCGACACACATCACTATAAGCTTCTTGATGATAAAAGAATAAATTAGCCCAGTGTAGTTATACACAGCTCTAATGTCAAGGCTAGGCAGGAAGATTAAAAGTTCAAGACCAGCCTTGACAAAATAGTATCTCAAAATAGTAATCAAAGAATTAGCCAGGCATGGTGGTCCACACCTGTAACCCTAGCACATGGACGATGGAGGCTGGAGGACTAAAAGTTCAGAGTCAATGTTGGCTTGAGATCAGCCTGGGTGTGATGATGATATAATAATATTATAGTGCCTTATAGTTTACACATCAAACTTGAACCCCTGTGTTTCAAATAATAGAAAAGAACAGGAGTTTTTACCTTGCTTTTTGCCACATATCAATTAGAAAGCAGCTTATTAGCAAGGAGACCTGGGAAATAAGAATGGCTGCTGTCATACTTTTGATGAACATTTGCAATAATTGGGCTTGGGAGATGCTGCAGTGTTTGTGTTTTTTCTCTCTGTTAAGCCAAACTATGAGACACTGTTCAGTTTGGTTATCAATGACACCTCTTATGAAGGACTCACCAAGTTAGCACTGTGCCCTAGAGTTTGGGCACCAGCAGTTTCCTCTTTGAACTAAATGTGAGTTTGGAAGACGAGTACAGATGGAACTGAAGGGAAAGGATTCATAGGTGATGAGTTACTGAGAACACTGATGTCACTCGGCATACTGGCAGAGACAGCTAGTGACCTAACTCCCTGAAAAGAATGATTTTCTGGAAATGGAGACTCACGCTGTGCTTTTCTTCCCTCCTTGCCCATGTGATGCAATGCAGGGAGCTCCGATTCTGTGGGTCCTGATGTGAGTATTAGACTTTTGTAGTTGGGAATATATAAGGGAAACTTGGTGGGGACTGGATTTCTACACAGTAATATTTCCTGCATTGTTTTAAGATACGTAAAGGTTGGCGGGGTTGTAATATGCTAAGCTAAAGAGGTTGACGTTGAAATGTGAGACCACATCTTCCCTGTGATGGTTTAAGCCAACACGAGATGAATGATCAGTGTCGAAGGGTTTCAGTAGATGACTTAAGGAATGTATGATGTTCTGTGTTTACATCTCTTGTGCCGCAAACTGGTTAGGTTCCAGTTCCAACCCTCAATGCCCCAAATCGCTGGGCATGGGATCAAGAGGAGGAGCGAAAACGACAAGAGAGGTGGCAGAAGGAGCAGGACCGCCTACTCCAGGTAGTACCACATATCCTGGGTGAATAGAGGACTTAGCTTTCAGTGCTCTCTTCTGGCCAGTGCCAAGCAGTGTTGAGAACCAAACCAGCATCCTTATTACTAGCAAACCCTAAACCTTTTTGCATATTGTATGCATATCTTGCATTAAGCACTTACTTTCCTGTTTTGATGATTATATGAACTATCGGGCATTAACCCCTGTGGACACTTTGGAGACAGGAGAGGCCCAGACTGTGAGGGCTTGTCCCTGCCAGTGGTAGATGAGGTCTGTTTGGCCATCAGTCTCCCTTACCCTAGCTGGAGGCCTTGATGAGTTACATCAACAGTCCTTCTTGAGCATAGGTTTTGTTCCATGTGCCTCAAATTTCTGACATCTAAACATCTGCTTAATTTTAGCTTAATATAAGACTTTTTTTTTCTTCAGACTAAATTCTGATTGGTCACATGAAAGTTTGATCTGGAAGTTTAGAGCTAGCAAAATTGTTAATGGAAAATACCCTGCTTAAATACCCTGCTTCCCATGAAAAGGCAACCTTGATGAATTATTATTCCATATTCCCCCTAGGAAAAATACCAACGTGAGCAAGAAAAGCTGAGGGAAGAGTGGCAGAGGGCACAACAGGAGGCCGAGAGAGAGAATTCCAAGTACTTGGATGAGGTAGCATGAAGCATGCCTTGTTCCCTTCCTTCTCTGTACTGTTTTGGAGAACCTAGGCAAGGAACACCACACCCCATTTCCCTAGACACACACCTCTGTAGCTCTTTGGAAAATACATTGAATTCTTGTGTGTTAGAAATTTACTTTGATATTTTAAATTCTCTCACAGTTTTTCTAATGTATCATCAAGTAAATTTCCCTAGAACTTCAGCTTCAAGTAGTCTTTTCTGCCCTTAGACTTCAGTTACTTATGTGGCTTTGAAAAAAAAAAGAGCTGTAACTATCTTCTTGGAATTCTTGGCTGCTTGCCATTATTCTCATCCACAGTTGAATCTGTGTGAAATGAGACACAGATGGCGATCGATGTGTTCATTTATATATTTATTGTTGCTGGCTACCTAGGAGCTGATGGTCCTAAGATCCAACAGTATTTCTCTAACTACACGGGAGCCTGTGGCTGCCACTTGGGAATCCACCTGGAGTGAAGGTTCCAAGTCTTCGGACCGGGAAGGAACCCGAGCAGGGGAGGAGGAGAGAGGACAGCTGGAAGAGGATGCTGTTCGTGAGGACAAAAATTGGAGGCTGCAGGAGCAGCTCATGCTTGAGCAGGAGAAGAAACGGAAGGAAGAAGCTCAGGAAGAAGAGCTTCGGAAGCAGCGGGAGGCTGAGGCCCAGGCACAGGCTGAGGCCGAAGCCAAGGCCCGAGCAGAGGCCGAGGCTCTAGAGCGAAAACAAGCTGAAATACAGAAGTACCATGCAGAGAGGGAGCGAGAAACTTCAGTCAAGATCTACCAATACCGGAGGTCTGTCCCCATAGCTGAAGCGGGCGGGTATCAAGGAGTTTCAATAGCCATGGGTTTGTTTTGCCTACCCAGTATGCATTCCCTCCTCTGCCATCCTTGCTTTGCACAGCTGAACCAACCAGTCCCGAGGAGCCTTTAAACCACAAAACATCTGTAAACGGAGACTGCTCTTTTACTCCTGGCTGCCCAGACCTGAATGAATAATCACACAAAAACTATATCAATTCAACACTGTTTGGCCTATTAGCTCAGGCTTCTTATAAACTAACTCTTACATCGTAAATGAACCCATTTTTATATTTTACCACAAGGCTCATGGTTTGTTACCTCTTGCTTCTTGGGTAGCTACATGGTGTCTGCCTTACTCCATCTTCTTTCCTCCTCTAGCTCTGTTTGGATTTCCTGCCTTGCTATAGTCTGCCCTGCCATAGGCCAAAGCAGCTTCTTTATTAACTAATGGTAATAAAACATATTCACAGCCTACAGAAAGAAATCCCACAACAGACAGCATCTGCCACTTTAATTCCCTCAGCTCTTTCAAGGCTTCCTCACATATTACAACACCAGTGTTTTCTGTTACCTCTGGAAATGACTGCCACCACACACATGTGGCCCACTCATCTGATTTAAACATCTACCCTGCCATCACCAGCTTAACCTTTCCAGAATACCCGATTCTGCCTTCCCATCATTTCTGTGTACACCACACTAGTATGCATTGTTTTCCTCTTGGCCTTCCTACCCCATGAAGATGTGTTACAAAGCTACAACTTTAGAAAGTAATTTCTGTAGCCCTAGATCATGACCAGAACATGGAGGTCCCCACCTACCGCAGTGTATACTTACTTATACAGAGAATGGATAACTGGGCATGTGGTCAGCAAATGCACATAGGTCTGTTCTCAATAGCAACTGATTGAAATGCCTGTCTAGTTCTAAAGCCATAGACAATTTGCATAAAAAGACCAGAATACTATTTTGATATTCCCAAAGTCAGGTAATGTCTTAAATTCTGGTATTTTAATAAAAAAAAATCCTTATGTTTTAGGCCTATTGATTCCTACGATATACCAAAGAGAGAGGAGGAATCTTCAGGGATGCTTTCTACGGACAGGTGTGTGGACTACTGTGTTTTACTTGGTTGATAGAAGTTGACTTCAGATGGATGTTCCTCAGGTCACCTAGGTGATCTGTAGAGCCACTGTAGCCCTTTGTCCCTTTGTCTTGTGGAGCAAAACAAAAGAAACAAACAAAACAACTTGAAGATTGTCCTTTGTATCAGTTAGTTTTTGCTGTGTAACCATTACCTTTTAAACTTAGCTTATGATTTTGTGGCTTAGCATTTTGTGCTGAGCTCATTTGGAGATGTTGGTTGTTTGGGCTCTAGTCACACATCTGCTAGTTTACCAGAGAGCTCTGCTTTGGGAGTTGGTGGACGTATCTGGGGAAATGAGAGCTACTGTAAGCCGGTGAAATCTGATATTCATGGTGGATGGACAGAGAAGACATAGAAATAATGAAAGATGTTTTCCAAGACAACTGAGATCTAAGCTGTTGTTCAAACTAAAGCCAAAAGCTGTTTCAAGCTAGAGTCATGTGTAGGTGACATATGTTTTTAATCTAAGCCCTCAGGTGGCTAAGATAGAAGGATCGATGTGAGTTCAAGGCTAGCCTAAACAACATAATGAGCTCAAGGCCAGCCTAGGCTACAAAGCTAAACCTTGTCTCAAACACACACACACACACACACACACACACACACACACACGCACACACACACA
>LOJH01000713.1:7713-57062 GCA_001685095.1 Ellobius talpinus
CTGCTGCTGCTGCTGTTTTCTCCCCTCCCCCTCCTCCTCCTTTTATGTTGATCAACTACAAATCTTTCCTGAGAACCAGACACTATTGTAGAACACCTAAGCTTGTTTTCCAGTACACATACCAGGCAGCTTATCCCACCCCCACCCCCTCACCCCCTGTACTTACAGCCCTAGGGGATCCAACATCCTCTTTTGGCCCTTACATGCATGTGCACACACGCGTTGCACGCGTGCGCGCACGCACACACATTTACAAATAAAATGTGTACTGATAATCCAGAGAAGCAGATGCTATATACCTGTGTGCTCTCCTGTCACCTGACCAACAGCCCCACCTTAGGCAGACACTGGCCATCCGGCTCAGAGCTTGCACAGGCAAACATCCTTCTGTGCTCCTTTGATATTACCCACCCCCTTTTCAGCCCTTCCATCCGGTTTCAAGTTTGCTTCAATGCCTTTGAGTTCCATGGAAGCCAGTGTTTGCACTTCCGTTTCTCCTTGCTGCTTTGCGTGATTGCCAGAAGAAGAGGGAAGCCATGTCACTTTTCTGTCTCCAGACCGGAAGTGCACGTTAGCTCAGTCACCACATTGCTACAGCATGAGCTTGCGCTGGCTTGGTTTCTGAACGTCAGACCCTATTGTGTTCTAACAAAGCACCCGTCAATTACTTCTGGCCCAGGAAAAACCAAGGAATACCTGCTGTGTGCTTCCCACAAACCATGTCCCCCATTACCAAACAAGGCCTTCCCTACTGTCCTCGGCACCCATGAGGGCTGCCCACTACGGGACGAGCTGCTTCAGAGATCCTGAACCCCGCTCAGAGCGGCTACCACCGTCCCAGGGCGTTACCTCCAAGGCTGAATTCCACAGTGTCATTTTGCCTGCCAATCTTCAAACAACACGAAGCCATCTCCAAAAGAATTGCTATGTTAGAAATAGAAAATTGGGCCTGAAAATTGAGTTCACATAACTAAAGTGGAACACATGGAACTTAGCCATGAGCTTCCACACAGCCAAAACCAAAGACAGACAGCTCACAACCCCCAGCTCCCGTTACACCGGCGACCGGCCCTCTTTTATTACACAGGCTCTTTCTTAGTAAGCTAACACTGTGAGGCTTTCTTGTCTGGAATGTTGTCCTTGGACCACTGCTTCTCAGCCAGGAGTGGATTTGGCTCCTTCCCCTGGGTATATTTGGCAATGTCTGGGGTCATTTGTGGTTGGTCACAGTTGAGAGGCGCTGTTGGAATATAGTGGGCAAAGGCAGAGGCCACTGATGAACACCATCCCATACCCAAGAGACTCCCAACAGAGTGACCTGGTCTTGGGCGTCAGTCCTGTGCAGCCTGAGAAGCCAGCTATAGGATTAGGGAAGATGAGAACCTGTCCCAGGAGCCCTGCCTGTTACAAATGTGTATTTATCATTGAGTATGTTGGTACAGTACTTCTACCATTCTGAATGCAGCACTAAAACCTGGTACTGCGCAGCCAATCAGCTTGAACATATATTGCTGTGACCAGGGAAGTCCCATATCAGCTCTATGTCCTTGAGTCAGTATGAGTGTCATGTAGGTCTGTGGGATGCCACATGCATTAGAGAGACACTGCTGCATGATTCCAGGAGAGTGTGGCAAAAGCCTTCAATACCAGGCTTCAGAGATGCTCCAGCGGTTAAGAGCTCTTACTGGTCTTGCACAGGACATGGGTTCAGTCCTCAGGACCCACATCAGGTGGCTCACAACTTCCTATAACTCCAGCTCCAGGGCATCTGATGCCCTCTTTGGTCTCCTCCGGCTCTTGTACTCATGTGCACATACCTCTGTAATTTAAAAAATATTTAAAAGAGAGAGAAAGTAGGTAGAGTCTTCTCAAAAGAACTGAAGACATGTACCCACAGATTGAGAATCACTACAAATCCCAATTAGGATAAAGACAAAGAAAATCCCACGGAATCTAGGTGTTGGAGGGGGCATGTGTTTTCGA
The DNA here is from genome assembly GCA_001685095.1 of Ellobius talpinus. NCBI lineage: Eukaryota > Metazoa > Chordata > Mammalia > Rodentia > Cricetidae > Ellobius > Ellobius talpinus. The sequence continues at coordinate 9,697 of LOJH01000713.1, forward strand.
TCCCAACACTCGGGAGCAGACTTGTCAAGCCTTCACCAGGGGTGAATTACTAGCTCTGGTCCATATTGAAGGAGAAGAGCCTGCCGAGTGTGTATACCAAACAGAAAGGGTGGGGGAATGGTCTCAGAGACTGCCCACCACAGTGAGGTTGGGTAGTAACAAGATACGGTAGCAGACACAAAGTAGCATTACTAGTGTGGGCAACACCTGGGGATTTTGCTTGCTTGCTTGCTTGCTTGCTTGGTTTTCTTAGAGACCTCTGTAATTCCGGATGGATTTAGATTTACAATCCTCCTGCCTTAGCTTCCTGAGTGCTGGAATTACAGGCATGTGCCACGAGGCCCCGCTTCAATTTGGGACCTTCTAAGTTGAAGATATACTTATGACCTAGGCATTTACAATAGTCTCTGCAGCAGCTCTTAGCACAAAGCACCCAGGTGTCCTTCAACAGCGCAGAAGGAAAGGAATAGGTGTTCATACAGTACATATGATATCACAGCAGAAGTGAGGGAATTACATGCAACATGACTGTCATAAGCATGATCTTCAGTGGCAAAGAAACAAGCAAATACATTCTATGGTTAATCTCCACTGTCAAGCAGCTTTGGGACTGTCTAGGAGACACTCCTGGGGCACTTCTAGGAGGGCAGGCACTTCCCGGGAACTTTAACTGAGAGCAACCACTTATTCCAGGTATGAGTCCTCACAAGCTGTGGTCCTGGAGTGAATAAAAAAAGAAAAAAAGAAAAAGAAAGTGAGCTGTGTGCCAGCCTTCCTCTTTTTCTGCTCTCCTCCAGTGTCTGTGGTCACCTAAACATGTGTGGTGCACATACAGACAAGCAGGCATACACATATACACCTAAGAACAATTTTTTTTGTTAAAAACAAACAAAAAAATCCATGTTGCATAATAATGTATGTCATTTCTGTTGAAATTTTCTTTATTCCTGTAATTTTTTCTCCTTTTTATCAAGAAAGAAACAAATCTTCAAATTTAAAGTTAAAGAGTTACATATATTCTATATTCTATATTCTATATAATTTTATGTATGTATATCTATAAATTTACAAATATATCCATATTTTAAAGATAGTCTCATTATATATCTCATGATACATAGTGGCCTTAATCTCACTAGATAGCCTAGGCTGGCTTTTAACCCAGGTAATCCTGCTGCCTTGTCTCCAGAGTACTGAGATCAGATGGATATTTCCCCTCCCACAACTGAGAATTAAGCCCAGAACTTCCCAGCCTTGTGCTCCAGTTTGACTTTAGAACTTTTGATGGGAGTCAAATTCTTTCAGGATTGACGAAGTGACGAAAATTTCTGAGCCAGGCAAGATGGTGCATGTATAATCTGAACATTCAGGAACAGACTTGACTAGGCAGTGAGTGTCTGTGTCGTGGGTGCTACCCTACAGCTCTACTGTCAAGCCTTTCCTGTCTGATAGACAGTGTCCCTTCTTAATTCATCCATCAAGACAAACCCTTCCCAGAGTAGGTTGTTTATAGCAAGTATTTGCCATACCAATGGGAAAAATAACTTCACAAAACAGGTGAAGCTCTTGCACGTGTGCTCTTTAAGCTAGACATGGTTGGCACGCGCCTTTAATTCCAGCGCTTGGGAGGCAGCATCAGGAAGATCTCTGTGAGTTCCAGACCAGTCAAAGCTACATAGTGAGACACTATCTCAAATAAACAAACAGCACCCCCCCCAACAAAGACATGGTCTTTGTCAGTACTTCACTAGGTTAGGTAAACAGTAAAGAAAATCTGGTGTATGGCTAGCACAGAAGTGGGCAGAGCAACTGCCAGGGCAGTGACCTCCTGAGCAGTCCAGCTGGGGACAACTGGTGTCCTGGCACATATCTGGTTATGGCATGAGTGTGGTATTCTGTGTACCTTCTATGTGTGCACTATGCTTTGTCTACATAACACACGAGGGTGCACAGAAGCAAATGCAGCCTGTTGTGGCCAGTGTCTGGGCCTGAGCCTCGTTCGGGTGGGCTATCCATGGCACCCTCTTGACCACCTCAGCCCTGGATGATCAGATTCTGGAAGGGAAAGGTGGCAAAGCCGGATCACAAACCCAACCATTCCCAGCAGGGTTTTCCTTGAGGGGCTGAGGCCTTTCTTCCTCTAAGAGACTCAGCCTTTCACAGTCATGCCAAGGCAGAGCAGGGAGAGGAGGGCCAGGGAGGGGCTGAGTACCTGGTGTTGAGAGCGCTTGTTTGCAGTGCAGTTACTGAGGCCTCAGGAACCACCAGCCTGCCCCAGGTGGCTTTCATGAGAAGACACCAGAACCCTCTCCAACGCCCCCACCCCTGACTTCAATGAAAAGGTCAAGGGAATTTTCCTTCTCTTTAAATGCAACGACTCTTTCTTGGGCCCAGAAAGAATTATTTATCAGGGGCTCACGGTACTCCGCGTGCCTTTACAGGGCCCGGCTGGTTGCTCTGAGGCACAACAGACAACTTTCTTCCTGAAAGCTCAATTTATAGGCCAACTTCAAAGCCTGGGTCCTCAGAGCAGGGCGCCAGGCTCCAGTTTGGGGACTGACATCAAAGGGGCTGCACAAGTTGATGTGATGTCAGGTGGACAGCCGCAGGGCTGCAGGAGTGGTCCTCCAAGGACCCGCCTGTCCTCGGCACCTGGAGGGCTCTGGGAGGCAGCTCCGTTGTGGCCAGGTTCCTTGAATCCTAGCTTCAAAAGCCTTGGCCTGCTGCAAGTGACTGCCTGAGATGGCAGAGGGTGAGAGCAGAAGGCCAGGGCAGAGGGGTAGTGGAGGACCCCCAAACCTGCGCTCCTTGGCCAGCCCTTAAGAGGGGCAGGGTTTAAATATGGGTGAACCACCTCAAGCCTGCTGCTCACAGAAAGGATCAGCTGCGAGGGTGAAAGTGGCTGGTGATGTACAGAAAGCTCTCCAGCCAAGGACTGTGCAGAATGGTGACCTCGTGTGGACTCCATGATGACCCAGCTGGAGCAGACGTTGCTAGTTCCATTTTTTCAAATGAGGAAACCGAAGCTTGGGGAGGGAGTGGTGGTTTGCTGGATTCCATACTTGCTCAGGGAATTAGGGATGCTTCCTGGAGGCTAAGACATGCATCAGAGCCAAGGAAAGTCTTCCTGGCAAGTATCCCTGGCAATGGGACGGCATCATTCAATTCGTGGAACAATGATTTTTTTGTGTGTGTGTGGTTGTTACATACACTAGGATAATAAGGAAATATATCAACGTCCCAACTCTCATACAGCTTAAATATTTTAAATTTTATCATTAGTGTTCGTGTGTGCGCATGTACAAGTGTTCCATGGTGCACATGTGGAGGACACAGTCCATCAGATTGGTCCTCTCTTCCCACCTTTATGGAATCTAGGGATTGAACTCAGGTCTCCAGGCTGGTGTGGCAAGGGCCTGTACCAGCTGAGCCATCTCACAGGCCCACTGGCTTATGTTCTTGGTCTAGGAGGTCCTTCTGTCTTTGTGTTGCTTTCATTGGTTATTAAAGAAACTGCCTTGGCCTAGTTGATATAGCGGAACTCACGTAGGCGGGGAAGACAGAACAAAATAGCTTCACTGTTATTTTAATCCCAGCATTTGGGAGACAGAGGCAGGCAGATCTTGTGAATTCAAGGCTAGCTTGGTCAACAAAGAGAGTTCCAGGACAGCCAGGGCTGTTACACAGAAAACCCTGTCTCGAAAAAAAAATCCCCCACCACCCAAAAAGCCATTTTTAGCTAGGCATAGTGGTGCACACCTTTAGCTCCAGCACTCTGGAGGCAGAGGCCAGCCTGGTCTACATAGCAAGCTCCAGGCTAGGCAAGGCTACATATTAAGACACTATCTTAGGGCTGGAGAGACGACTCAGTGGTTAAGAGTGCTCTCTACTCTTGCAGAGGACAGGATTCAATTCCCAGAACCTACTTGGGCAGCTCACAACTGTGTATAACTCCAGTTCCAGGGAATTCAACACCCCCACGCAGACGTATATGCAGGTAAAACACCAATTCAGAGAAATAAAATTAAATACATTTTGAAAAAAAGACATTGTTTCAAACTAACCAAGAACTATGCTTTTTTGTTCGTTTGTTTTTGATTTTTGAGACAGGGTTTTTCTCTGTGTAATAACTCTGGTTGTCCTGGAACTCACTTTGTAGGCCAACCTGGCCTAGAACTCACAGAGCACCTGGCTCTGCCTCCTGAGTGCTGGGATTAAAGGTGTGTGCCACCACCACCTGGCAGTGCCAGAACCATTTTCAATGCAGCAATCCCCTTACTTCCTAAGCAGATGAGGAGTAACAGACTCCAAGAGCCTTGACTGGCAAAACAGAACTGGGTTCTGGGTACACTGGCTCCCACATGGCACCCTCTCCTTTCCAGTCCTTCCATCTTACATGGGAGTTGACCAACCACGGCCCAAGTGTGGGCAGCAGGTGAGGTGGTGCGGTTGGAGACGTTGCCTCTGCTTGATGTAGCTCAGCAGCCAGGCACCCCAAGGCTACCCTGGTCCCAGGACTGCCAGGAAGCCTGTGTTGCAGGGTATTTGATCACACTGTTAACCTTGAGATTGTGTTATTTACTAGAAAAACCTGATTCTAGTTGTGGTGTGGCTCAGCCCCAGCACACACCTTTAATCCAAGAGCTTTCTGCTTGAATATTGTAACAGGATTAAATAAAGTCAGCCATAGGTCAGGAGGCGGAGCAAGCAACCAGTGGACAGGAAGTGAGCATAGGATTATTAAGTAAAAAAAAACACATAGAGAGTAAGAGGGAGGAGGGAGTCAGGAGGATGGAGAGAGAGACACAGTGAGGAGAAGGGAGGGACATTCAGTTTGGGGAGGCTGGTTGGAGATGGCCTGGGGGAGGAACAGGCTTCTGGGTGCTTTCTCTGCCTCTCTGAGCTAGCAGGTTTTCACCTCAGCATCTGGCTCCTGGGTCTTTATGGGTAAAATCAAATGATTGGGTTTTGTTAAAAACAACAGACCTACAGCCCACCAGACTGTGCTGGGCCAAGTCTTGTTGATTAGAATTGAAGGAACACCTATCTGTATTTTTTTTTCACTAAAAATTGTATTTAGGGACCGAAGAGATGACTCAGTGGTTAAGAGCACTTGCTTAACTAAACCTAGATTCAGTTTCCAAGAATCTGATGCCCTCACCTGGCCTCTGCAGACACCAGGCATGCACATGGTTCGTATATGTACATGTAGGAAATACATATAAAATAAATCTTGTAAAAAGTGTACGTGTGTGGAGGCTGGCAAACCACTTATGGGAGCCAGACTGCTTCTTCCTTCCACTATGTGGGTCCAGGAATCTAACACGGGTCAGTAGTCAGGTCTGGCTAGAATCACCTTTAACCTCTGAGTCAGTTCCAACATTGCCGTAACCACCCCTGACATAAAGTGTAAGACAAAGTATCTGACATAATGAATGGTAACAGGTAGAAGCGGATGGCTCGGCAGGTAAAGGCACTTCCTTCCCATCAAGCAGAGCTACGTCAGTTTGACCCCTGGGATCCACATAATAGAAGGCAAAGGTGTCCTCTGACATCTATACACATGCTGTGGCATGAGTATCTCACTGCCCCCCAAGTAAATAAAAGAATATAATTTTTTTAAATGGTAACAAGCATCATGAGTAATAAAAATCTAGCAAAAGAGTCTAACTGGACGCTAGTGGGATGAAGTATGACCTCGGAGCGTCAGAAGTAGGCAAGTTTCTGGGCTGGGGAGAGGTGCTGAGGGTAACCATGATGGGTCATCATCCTTGCCCCCTCTGACATGCCCTCCTCCCAAATGAAAGCTCTGTAAGTGAAGTCCTTTATATCCTCACTTCCCAGCTCTCCAGAAGCTCACCCTGACCCTGCTCAGTCTCTGAAAGGTGTCCCTAGACCAGTCCTCCTGGAAAAGAGAGAAATGGAGAAGCGGAGCATGGCAGAGCCAACGCCGACACCTGCCTGCTTCTTTCCCTCTTGCTGTAGGAGCGGTCAGCAAACATCTGTGATCAGCTGGGGGTACCAAGCACAATTCAGTCTTCCAGACCCCCATAGCATAGGCTGGCCAGTGAGGCAGGCGGCTTCCAACAGCTCTCCAAACAGCACCACCTGCTGGTAAACACAAGAACCTGCAGTACACCCTGCAGGGAACACGCGTTTCCACATCACTACCTCACATGCCAGTGTCACACTATATAGCCCAGTCTGGCCTCAAGCTCACAATCCTCCTACCTCAGCCTCTCAAGTGCTGGGATTACAGGTACAGGCTACCATGCCTGGCTCGGGCCTGATTTCTAAAGATCTGGCAGTCATGATTTCCTAGGAAAAACAGCTCAGGTGAGGAAGTACAGCTTTCCTCCACGTTGTAAGAAAGTCTAAGCAGACACGTGAGGAGTCTTGGGTAGAGGAAGATACCCGGCCACCCCAGTTTATCCAGACAGTCCCACTGCAATGCCACCAAAGTGAAAAAGCCACCTCAGACAATCCACTGACTGCTTCTAGTATATGGAGCTGAAAATCTGCCCAGCTGATGAGCCTGGAAAATTGCTTAATCATGACGGATAATTAATTATGGGGTCAAACCACTAAGGTTGGGATACTTGACCACACAGCAATGGCTACCTGAAAGGGGGGGTGCAATCTCTGAGGAGGGAGAGATACTGAGGCAGTTTGCAAGCTGAGGAAGTCCTCTGCAACCTCCCAGCCTTGCTTTGAGCGAGAGCAGCAAATCTTCTGCCATACGTGTGCAGCATGAGCTTGGCTGGGATGAGGATAACGATTTATAAGGGAAAAGATGCTCTGGTACGTCTGGGGCTTTCAGCTGGGAGAGATGATCACCAGCCCAGGAAGGGACCGCTTTCCTGGAGCACAGGAATGAGAGGCCACCTTGGAGCACTTTGCCAGCCAGCAGAAGTTGCCAGTTGGGGAACTCAAGCTGGAGAGGACTGCGGTGCACCCAGCAAGGAACACTCAGGGACGCCCAGGAAGGACGAAGGGGATGCTGGCAAGACACCCCGCCCCCCCGCCCCCCGCGGGGGAACAGACCAATGGAGACACAAGACTTGCTAATGTTTTCATTGGCTACTGTGGTCACAGCAGAAGGCCTGAAAGTGCCAGCCAAGCAAACAAGTGTGGATGAACTTCAGCGTCAGAGGCTAGCGGGACAAGGCATTTGGGGGCGGGCCCTGGACTGAAGAGGGTGTGGTTCCTGCGTTTGTGGGCAGAGACAGGCACAGAGTCAATTTTTGCGGTGATTCCGACCTTACAGCGACTCCCCCTGGCCACTGTCTTTAAGGAAGTAATTTTGCCCTGGGAACTTTGCAGAGATGTTCATACCCCACATTCTTTGTGTGTAGTGAGGGCTGGCTCTATCAACTCCCCTGGGGTGATTCTGCCTCTTCCTAAACACTGGGTCTAGGAAGAAAATGTTTTGGAGAGTCAAAAGCCTCCAGAGGCAAACAGAAACTCAGACCAACAAGGAGCCAGGAACTTGGCCAAAGGAGCCATGAGGGGGGTGGAGAGATGGCGCAGCGTAAGAGTACTGGCTGCTCTGCCAGAGGACCTGCATCTGACTCCCAGCACCCACAAGACAGCCCACAACTGCCTGTAACTCCTATTCCAGAGGAGCCAGTATCCTCTTCTGGCCTCTTCCAGCACTGCACACATGTGGTACATACATACACACATGTGAAACAACCATACACATAAATTGTTTTTATTATTTGTATTAATACACATAAAATAAGTTGTTATTAATATCATTAATTTAAAAGGGAAGGCATGAGCTTTAAGTGGACCAAGAGTCTCTTAACTATGTTTGAGAAGCGAGGCTTCTAGATGGTTCCAAGGACTAGGGCTGGAATGGTACACAGGACTCACACAAACAGTAAACCGCCCAAGACCCTGATCCATGAAGGATTAAGAACTCAAGAGTTCAGAGGGAGAGCACCTGTGACAGACTGACGAGGTCTGCCTAGGGCTGGCAGATACGGGCAAGGTGTGGTGACTCAAACTGGAACATAAGCTAAGCGACTTTGCCTGCCTAGTTCCTTCTCAGCTTCCTAAGAATGTGGGAGAGTGGGCAGCTGAGCAGGACAACAGGCCTCCTCCATGCAAGAGCTGAAACTGCTCACCTGTGGCTACGCAGGTCTCATGCATTCAGAAAGCTCCCTTTTAGGGTCTATGCTGTTTCCCAACCTGGGGTTTAGCCCCTCTGCAAAGCCTGGCTCTCCCACAGGGCAGGGTTGGTCCATATGCAGCAGCCTCTGGCTGTACCCACACTAGCAGCCTCCTCCTCCAGCTTCATCTGCATTTAGCATGCCTTGTTGGGCTGCAGCAAAGAATACTCAACAGATTCATATTAAAAATGCCCTTTAAATTTCAAAAGCTTTGAACTAAAGAAATACCTCGAGAAGTTCTCGTGGAAAGTTCAGTCCCGTTGATTCAATTCACTACACTTAGATGCACCTTTTCAAATAATAGGGAAAAAATGTAACAGGGTCAGGCCCAATCAATATGCTTGTTCAAACAGAATTGCGGGGACTCTGATGTGCGTTACGTTTTGTGCTCTGCCTTTGTACACCGCCACTCACTCTGAAGAAAGGTTTCTTTTGCTAGGGGAGCAATAAAAGTGGTCGCCTTTTGAGTGCAGGCAGCAAAGTGACTGGCATGTTTACCGCACTGGGAGGGGTTGCCATTTTTTCATGTCTCCGCTAGCCGAGTCCCTTTGTTCTTTTCAGAACCTGAGAAGTCCCTTGCAAAGCCCCCGCCCCCCTGTGAGAGCAAACCTGAAGCAGCACTGGCCCGCTATGTCTCAGAAATGTGATTTTGTGGATTAGACAAATAATTTGCTGTTTCTTTCCCACCCTTAGTGAGAACACAAAAGGACTTAGCACAGGGTACTGGGCTGTTATCTTGGGGAACTCCTGGAGCCCACAACAGGCTCCTGGCTGGCTGGGCCAGCATCTGTACCTATTAATGTCGTCCTCCTTCACATACACTGACCAGGGGAGCCTGCAGGTCCCTGGAGAACAGATCCGAGTGAAGGTGACCAAGGCCCTCTCCCTCAGTCCAGCATACCTACCTCATAAACTGTATATAAAGTATTACTTAGATGGCATCTCGAATATGTAAAAAATGCAGGCAATTCTGGAAGGTCAAGTGGGGATTAGGAGATTTCATTCCCAGTGCCTGTTTGACAGTTGATCTTAACATTCTCTTGTTGGCTCTGGCCATGATTAGACAAGACAGCCTGGGCCTCACCTGGGATCCAAGTTACAGTTCAAATTAAGAGGTGAGCAGGACTGCTGAGATGGGTAATGGGCAAAGGCTCTTGTTGCCAAGTCTGATGGCCTGAGTTTGATTCCCTGGGACCCACATAGTAAGAGTGCGACTATAAATTGTCCTCTGACTGCCACACGTGTCACAGAACATGCACACCTACACTCACACACATAATACATGAAGACAAAAGGAAAGGTGGTTAGCGAATAGACAAAAGAACACATTCTCGTCCCCCGCTACTTAGCCCTCTGCTAAGGTCCTGTGCCTGTACGGATGTACATTTTGAAATACTGGGCCACTCAGTTCTTAATCATGGAGTGCATGCACCTCGTCAGCCTACAAATGGCCCCATCTTGTTTTTAACTATGCACTGGTAGTTTGCATGTACATGTGTGTAGGTGCGCTTGCATGTGTGGAAGGTATAGGCTAATGACCAGTTTCTTTCTCAATTGCTTAGATTTACCTATGTGTGAGTGTTTTGCCTGTGTGTACATATATGCGCTGCTTGTGTGCTTAGTGTTCGTAGAGGTCAGAAAAGGGTGTCAGATACTCTGGAATTGGAGTGACAGAGGTATGTGAGCCACATAGGGTCCTGGGAAGCAAATCGGGTCCTCTGCAAGAGCAAGTGTTCGTGGCCACTAAACCATCTCTCTAGCTCCTACCTTACTGTGAGACAGCATCCCTCTGGAGCTAGGCTGGTTATTCAGTGAGCTCCAGAGATCCTCTTGTCTCCACCTTCTAGGGCTGGGATTACAGATGCGTGCCACCAAGCCTGCTTTTCCCTTGGCTTCCTTCTAGCAACTGAACTCAGGTCCTCACGTTTCTGGAGAAAATACTCTCCTGACTGAGCCATCTCCCTCACCCCAGCATCAGGCCACATTGCCTCCTACAGACACTGCCATCCTGTGACCTTCTTTTGAGTGCTCTGCACTGAGCTTGTCTGAAGCCCTTTCACTCTGCGGATTAAACTTGAAGCCACAACTCTCCTAGAACGGTGTATGCCTCCCTCCCTGACAGAGAACAGGAACAGCAGCCACGCTCCCTCAAGCACAGGGCTGTAGCAGTGAAACACAAACCAAGACCAAAAGTTCGAAACCACATATGCAGTCCTGCTGAAAAACCACCTACAGATGGCTCCCCCGTGTGGTGGGAATCGACTGTGGGCTTTTTGTCTTTTTGTCCCCTCCCTTGCTTTAATCTGTTATGTGACATTTCCAGCTAAGGTTTAAAACTAGGAGAGTATTTTTTATTTTTAAATTCAAACTGAACAGTGGTTAACATAGCATTCTCCCCTCCGCCCATTCAGAATGTGTCGGAATCCACTTCTCCCAGTTTAAATATTGGAAGGCTTCTCCAAACCTCTAGCACACTCCTTGGCCATGTAGAAACTTGGAAACCACACACATCCCTAAACCAAACTGGCCCCTAGCCTTCTGCCTTCAGCATGAATCACAAGTCAAGATGAATTAAATGCAAATCCAGTCTGCAATGGTCCATCACTAACAGGCCTAATTGGAAGGGGCAGTGTGTGGGTTGGATAGGGGCCCATTGTACCCCATGTGCTATCTTGGATTAGATTGGGGCTGGCCAGCTCAAACCAGTCCCACATGGGGGTCCATGGCCCTCAGGCCTCCACAGTCACTCAACTGTGGAGCTGTCAGGAAGAGGAATGTGTCTTCAGTGAACACAGTAAGCAGGATACCGAGAGCTGACACAGGGAGAGTGCACACAGGCCAGGGGATAAACACAGCCAGCAAGAAACAGGACACGGGTGACGTTAATATTTTAATCTGCACATCACTTCTTTTTCTTTCTTTTTTTGCAAACCATTACACTTTTATTTAAATTAACTTTTTCTTGCAAAATATTCATTTCATTTTTTCCAACAAAATCTTATAAAGGCAAAAATAAAATTTTATTTTGGCAAATGTAATGAAGTTGATACTGGCAGCATATGGAGTTAGTTAAAAATAGACAGCAACTTCTAAATATATTCAAGGATTTTTTTTTCTTTTAAGTATAGTCAAAGACAAATTTTCATTTAAAATGTGGCTCCACCCAATGGAGGGGTTTTTAGTTTGTTTTCTTTCAACCATTGCTTCCTGTATGTAGAATACCAGAAGTCAAGTTAAATATGGGGCCAAGAACACTGTGTCTGGCATGGTTATCTCTTCCTCAGCTGGGCCAGAGTCAGGTCAAAGTCTTGTGCCCTGGTTCTGCCTGCCCTCCTCACCAGTCCCAGGGAAGCTGTCCCGGGTTTCCCCACAGCAGGCAGAGGAGGTCCCTCAGTCCTGCCTGGCTGGAGGGATGGTGGTAGGTTAGGCATTTGTATGCAGATACCATCCAGTGTGGAATTTATTGCTACAACACATCTCCCATTTCCACTTCACAGTGGCTTTTGTTTTTCTGAGAACTGTTTGCTAAGGGAACGTCACTGCTTCATGACAGGCTGAAGAAGCCACCGCCTTTGAACATACGTGGTTGCTCCTCAGTCAGCACCAAGGCCCAGACAGGCTCCATGGGCCATCCCGGTGGAGTTTCCAAGGCTGGGCCTCAGCTCAGGGATACTGACCTGGGCAGTCAACTGCTCCTCACTTCCTGGGGAGCATGGTAACAAGCCTCTGGAAGCACATCCCCAAATCCAGCCTTCTCTCTGGCTTTGCGGGCAGTGGGAATGGCCCCTGCCTATCCTGCCCTTCTGCCCACCCACTATGCCCCCCCTCCCCATAGTACCTGAATCCCTATGTGTGGCTACAAAACCCTGCAGGCTCACCTTTCCAGCCACTCAGACCTTGAGGTGAGCATATAAAATACATTCTGATCCTAAAATACAGTATATTTCACATTGTGTATCAAAAGTGCTTCTGTCATTTGTAGGAAGGACTCTGGACCGAAACAAATGGGCTTGTGTTGGGACGGAGCCCTTGTTCCATGCTGCACCCACCATGGTGGGTGGGCTGTTCTTTCCTCCAGCGAGAGCCCCTGTTCAGCTGGAAGGGTTTCCACTGGGCAGAGGAGACGATATTTCAGGAAGATGCTGGTTGAGCTGGACCCCCCGGGTCCAGGCTTCTCCGCTGCACACTGGATCATGGGTCTGTTACTGCCTGGGCTGGAAAAAAGCACAAGAGACAGTGAGAGGCTGGCAGACCTTTGCTTCTGCCCTCATAGTGGGCATGTTTGTGCACACACACGATGGGCTGGCAGATGGAGTAGGAGAGCAGGGGGTGTGGGCAAAGCGGCCGCTGTCAAGGGACCTTTGCTTCTAGGACCCAGTGCACTGGGTCTTTTTCCCTTCTACCTCTAAGAAGAATACTGCATTCATGCGAGTTCATGAACTTGTCCTCTGCAGTAGGCCAAGACCTGGGCCTACTGGGGTAGTTAATGGTTCTGCTCTTCATTCTCTGGAAGATCAGAGAGCGCAGCTTCTGGGGACCTTGCTCGCTTGCTTTGTTTATATGTTTGCTTATTTATTTATTTTTATTCTTTTCTCATATTTCTAACCTAACGGAGTGGTTTTATCCTGCCTGTGGTGCTATGAGAGGAAGAGGCACAGCTAAGCTCTGGAGAGAGCATCTAAGTCCTAGCACAAGGCCACAGGGGCTTGAAAAACCAGGGTGAACGGAGCCTCTCCCTGGCACCTCTATCTGCTCAGATTTCTAAGAAGAAAACATACATACAACTATGGCCCTGGCAAGTCCTGTAAGACTTTACAAAGGACATGGCTGGAGCCTTTTAATGACGTTCTGCAGCTCCAGTCCTCTACTCTGTCCCTCTTGTGGGCCATGGTAGGCCCAAGCCAGCTCACCTCCTCCTGCTCTCAGACTGGCTGGCTGTGGGCTCTAAAGTAGGGACAGTCCAAAGCTGGAGGGCCCCAGTGCAAAGTGATGTCCCCTGCACCCTCTTCTGCAGACCCATGGAGTTTCCAGATGGCCCAGATGAGCCCGCTAGCCAGCAGTCACGGAGAATGGAAGTTGTGGGTTCACACCAAAAGCCTCTGCACCCTGACACGCATGCACCTCAACTCTTTAGGAAGTCCCTCAGGCGTCTGGGCCTCATTTCCTCATCTATACAGTGGAGCAAAGAGCTTCATGGGGCTGTTGTGAGCACCAGGAGATACTCAGCACAATGGCTAGCAGGTAGTAGTCCCTCAACAAGGTCAACCAGAACCCAGTTAAGGTATAGACGGGAACTCTGCAAAGTGACAGCAAGAGATTACGAGGGACCCCCAGTGTGACCTCTGTGGTCCAGGTTTGGATACAGACAGGGGCAACTGACCCAGGCCATGAAATCACTCCACAGGTGGTCAGTACTGGCCTGCTGGCTCCTGGGGGGCTCCTTCCTGTCTGGGTCAGACACTCAGTGGAGTTATACCAAGCATCTCAAATGGACTGTGGTCCTGGACTTGCGTCTGTCTCTTCCCTAAGACACTCAGTGACTGATACAGTCTCAGGCCTTGCTGTATGAGGAAACCCCCTCAGGGTCTCAGCTTGCCTTCTGTAACTCTGGACTTAACAGTTCTTCAGTCTCTTTGGGAAGGCCACGAAAGAGTGGAATGTGATTCTTCTTTTCCTTGGAGACTGGCAGTGTGCCCTATGCTGCCTTGGGAAAGAGAAATGGGCAGGAGCAGCAAGGGCCCTAACAGACATGTCTGATCCATGGCCCAGAGACCACATGTGATCCAGGACAGCTGTGAATGCAGTCCAACATAAAATACTAAACTTACTTAAAATATGAAAAGTCTTTTTTTTTGCATTTTCCCTTGTACCTCAACCACACAGTTCTGCAGCATGAACTCTACAAATGGCAATATCAATAAAGCCAAAGGGTTGAAAACCACCGAGATATTTCAGCACGACAGCACCTTTAATGGCAGCCTCTGTTGAGGCCTGAGGTCAGAGCCCTAAAAAGCAAATCACCTCCAGCCACCTACCATCTATCAGGTCCCCCCCAGCGGCCACAGTGCCAATGGAAGGAAGCAGCAGCAGGTGGCATTGCAGTCAGCTCAGCAGCAGCAGGAAGGTGGAGGGGCATGCTCAGACTACGGGGTGCACAGCAGCAGGACAGCCAGGCAGGGGCTCTTACTTGGAAGGTGTTAGACAAAGGTGTAGTGCAGTCCGTTGCTTAAGGGGGGGTAAGGTGGCACCGTCCTGGCGGACAGGGGGGCTTTAGGCGGGAGGAGGGCCAGCTGCTGCACTAGACAGAGCACACAGGAATCACACAGTGTATTAGAGTGACCTGTCCACCCACACCATCATATATACCCTACTTGGCAGGACTGTGTGGCTTGGCCCCACTGCCCCCAATTGATGGCTGCTCTTGGGGGCAGATCCACGGGGCATAGCCTGCCTGTAGTTTCTGATTCGGGGGAGAGAGCAAGAGTGAAGAAAGGTATAGATTGGGGAGTAGGACAGGAGGTGTCAGGTCTGAGGTCATCAGGTGTGGGAGGAGTAAGAGCAAGCTGAGAACGTAGCTCAGTGACTGGTGGATCAGCCTAGCATACAGAGGCCCTGGGTTCATCTCCAGCAGCACCTAAGATGTGGTGGGGACAGAGTATGAGCAAGCGCAGCTGTGAGGAGGGTGCCTGGAGAGGAGGGGCAGCCTCACAGGGAAGGGCTCAGAGGCTGCCGAGATGAGCTCTGGGGTCACCAGCAAGAGGGTCTGCCTGAGTCCCAGTCACAGGGCAACACAGACAGCTTTCAGCCCCATTACATGTCTCAGACAGAGCAAGGACAGCAGAGATCTC
Organism: Ellobius talpinus; assembly: GCA_001685095.1. Lineage (NCBI taxonomy): Eukaryota > Metazoa > Chordata > Mammalia > Rodentia > Cricetidae > Ellobius > Ellobius talpinus. Next base: position 24,722 of record LOJH01000713.1, read on the forward strand.
AGAGGCTGGCCTAGTCTGCTTGGTTTTGCGACAGGGCCTTAGTGTGGCCCACGATGGGCTTGCACTCGCTGTAAACAAGGATGACTTTGAAGCCCTGATCCTCCTGCCTGCATCTCTCTATTTGGGATTATGTAAACTAACACAAAAGGCTGGATTTCTGGAACTCTGGAGGGTCAGAGTATGGGGACAGAACAGGTCTCTCCTCAGAACCTGGCATCCGTCCTTGTCATTAGTCAATCATGGGGCCTCCCGAAGTGATGTCAAAGCTGCTCCCCACACCAGACTCCTCAGGGCCAGCAGCCATGAGGCCTGCAGGCTGCATCTTTGGTCAATTGGATTAGAGGGCCGGTAGGGAGAAGGCACCACTCTGGGTCCTCTGACCATCCATCCGTGAAGTACACCTGGCCAGAGGCGCCACATAGACACACAACAGTCTCTGCATCCGGGGACAAACTACACGGGATGGACCGTGAGGATACCACAGGGAGGCAGATGCTGGTGGAAGAAGGAGCCCAGCTCCTTTTTCTTTTTCTGGGAGGCTCTTGTATTGTTTTCTTTGTGACAGGGTCTCACTCTGTAGTTCAGGCTAGCCAAGCCCATACTCTCCCGCCTCAGCTTCCTGACAGCTGGGATCACAGACATGAGCTTAAAGCAGCCTTCACACACCACACAGCCGTGTGCTACTTCTACACCATGGTGATATTCTTTTGGCTAGGCTGGCAAAGTCTCAATTCCTGAGTCCTACTTTGTGCCATAGGGTAACTGGCAAGGTTGAGTGGCTCTGGCATGAGGACCAAGGAAGGGTTTCTAGTCAGGAGTTCTTGCCCCACTGAGAAATGCCCGCTTCGGCATCACTTCTGTTCCCTTCTTTCTAAGGAAAGAAACTTGAGCCCTGTCCCCTTGGCTCAGAGCTGGCCAATACAGAGCTCAGTGGCAGCTCTTCTCCTGCTTGGGTCAGGCAGGACAGAGAACACACCCTTAACCATCAATGTCTGCTAACTTCCTGGCTCTAGGACAAGTTATACTGGGAGCAGCCGGCAGGAACTGGCCCCGAAGGTTGGCACCCATGGCCTTACCTGCTACCTGCTTGCTGCGCTGAGAGGCCTCTGAGGCCAGGGCATAAGAGATATTGATGATCCGCTCCTGTTCCTGGAGCTGCGAGTCCAGGTCAGCCAGGCTGTTGCGGTCCTGGCCTGGGGGCTGCAGGTTACACATGCTGTGGAGACCAGAGAGAAAGCGTGAGTCTCCGCATCCTGGTCCTCAGCCTCCTCTGTGGAGTGTCTCCCCGGCTGTGGGGAGGGGCGTCTTCAACACTTTGGGGGCATAAGATGTGCGTTGCCTCCTTTCTTCCAAGACAAGAGTCTGTGTCTCCGGAAACCCACAGTGAACACAGCTCCATTCCCCCTTGCGGGCTGGAGACTCCTGATCCATCCAGATATGAAGTGGGTAATGGAAACTGAAAGGGAGGCTCACAGGCCAGAGAATTCACTTCCTTGGGTCCAAGGCTAAGGGTCCAGGAAGTATGTAAAACCCCCAGTGCCCTCAGGACAAAACTGAACCCCATCTATGGAGTCTGTGTGAGGAACACAGGTCCAGTGCCTACTCTAGCACCTCCTGGATTGGCCTGGGCCCAGCTATGGATCTATAATGCAATATGGACACAAATGTTAAGAGGACCATCATTGGAGGTGACCTCAACTGAGTCTATTTCACTAAGGTCTGGCTTGATGGCCCACACTTGCCCATCACTGGGGACAGATCTGAAGGCATGGACCTTGGACAGGGACCCTGTACAAGTTCTCCAGAGCCTTCAGATGGCTGAGGGAGTATTCTCACCTGAGTACCTGCCTAGCCTCTTAAATCAGAGGAATTCACTTGAAATAAAGCCTAGTAAAATATCGACCAGTCAGCCCGGCCTGGGTCTCCCACGGCTGAGCTATCACCTGAGATGGGGTTTTTGAGACTTCTAGGGTTGAGCAAACAAGGGCTGACCTTGACCGAGCGAGGATATTTCGGATCTTCTCAGCCTTTCGGTACCGTGCCTGCAGCTCTTCAAGGCTGGGTGGCTCCTCGGGATCCAGTTCCACGTACCGCTCGGGGATGGAGACCTTCTCTGGCTTAGACAGCTGCGGGGAGGATCGGGTGGTAGAATGGAGGATAACCTCAGATGCTCTGATCTGAGATCTGTCTTTTCCACCCTCCCACCCTGTGACGAAGCAAACAAAGTCCACAGAGGTGAAGAAACTTGCTAAGATCATCAAATGAACAAGCTGTGGAAACAACGACTTGAACCTGGGTCTCACACCAAAGCAATGCTGTACTTCCTGCTACACTAGACAGATTTCTAGAGGCCAAGGGAAACAGCAAGGTGAGCAACACAGAGAGCATCTCACGGGAAGGATGTGACCCTTAGGGCTACACCCAAGGCCACAGTTCTGACTCCAGCCACACCCACTCAGCGGGAGCTCTAGTGTCCTTCACACCTAAGGGCCTTTCTTCTGCCCTATCTTAATTCAGAAACCTGGAGGTGAGATGCCCTTCAGAAAACCCTCCATAATGGACTAGTGCTGGATCAATAGACGGAGGGGGAGAGTCTCTGCCCTGCAAAAAACGCTTCAGACCTGGGCATAGCACATGCATTTAACCCCAGCACTTGGGAGGCAGAGACAAGTGGATCTCCAGTCTACATAGTGAGTCCCAGGCCAGCCAGGGCTACATAGAAAGATCCTGTCTCAAAACAGAAAGCAACAAAACCCAACCAACCAACCAAATAAACAAAACAAAATGATCCACAGTCTGGCAGCAGAGAGACCATCAAAGCTGATGGGAAACATTTCCTGTCTCAAACACACTTTTGAGTCTGGGGGCACACAGATCAGACTACACTGACTGAAAAGTTTAAGCCATCAATAACAGCATGCGGCTGGTTGATAAGCAAGGTCATTTCCACACTTCTGGGCAGAGTGGCTTTTCCACTCACATCAATAAAAGCATCAGTGGATGAAGACTAGTGACCCTCTTTTCAGTTCTCTGCCTCCTTCCCCTCAGCCTGACTCTGCAAGGTTTATCTCTGTCACCTTTACTAAAAGCTCTCTCATCCTTTCCTCTGGGAAAGGGCACTAGAGGAACCTCATCCCTAACCTTAGGGGGTGTCACCCAAGGACAGAAGTGATTCTCTAGTTCCCAGGTGACAAGAGCTCTCCCCTCATACTACCTAGGGACTCAGCTCACCTAGCACCCTTTGCTACAGGGATGCTTAACTTGTGCCAGAGAGACAGCTCAGCAGGTAAAGGTGCTTTCTGCCAAGCCGGATGACCCAAGTTTGATCTCGGGGACCCCACATAGTGGAAAGGACCAACTCGACAGGCTGTTCTCTGCCCTCTATACTCAAGGGTAGACGGTGTATAAGCACAGGTGCCCACACACGTGCACATACACACTGAACTTTACATTTAAAATAAATAAATAAATGTAAAGGTAATCTTGCCAGCACCAACCAGTCAGAGCCCCTGTTTTCACCGGCAGTCTAAAGTTCTGAAAACTTCTGGTCACACTTTTAGGACCATTGAAGGCCGTGCTTTTCAAAAACATAATCTAACTTGCCTCAAAGCAGTTTTCTTTGCCCTTGACTGGGTTGATTTCAGTCTCAGTAACAGAACTGAACCCACATGGCCCTTCACTTTGTTGAAAGGTGGCAAGAAATATCTGTTATTCCCAAGCAGGACAGATCTAGAGGAAGGAAGTGGATTGCATTGTAGCAGGATTTAGGTAGGAGATAAAGAAGGACATTTTCCCTGGGCTAATGGGCCAATTAGGACACCAGAGGGCATCCTTGCATTGTCAATGCAGCACATGGAGGTTCTTTGTGAATGAAAAAGTCCAGCCTGTTGGTTTCCACTGCTAAGGCTGTCAGAGAAAGGCCTGGTGGCAGGAGGCTGGCCATGGAGCAAGAATCAAGAACGCAGGAACTCAGGCACCAACTTACCTACATTGTTCTTTGTTCTCAGAGCCCCCTCCCTCATGAAACCCTACCCATTGGCAGAACCAGCTTGTAAATGGATCTGCCCTGCCTGTTGGGGACAGAAGGGCTGGGTAGTTCTGTGTGCTTGGCATATGTGAGACCCAGGTTTACACACACACAAACAGTGGCAACCCCCCCCGAGGAGGGTACTTGAGACTCTGTCTCGTGTCAAACAGACCTGTGGAAGACTTAAGAGTCCCACTCAAACTCATGCTACACATGGGGAAAATGCAGTAGGCCAAGTCCCAATACAATAGTTTGGGGACACTGAAAAAATTCACACAGCCGTCTTCCATTTGCAAACATGTACAGCATACCAACTGTGTGCCACCCCAGGGCTAGGGATGCAAAGAACCAAAGCAGCTGCAGACATTCCCACAGACCAAAGGTGAACAGGGATGTCTAGAGACTTGCCCCTTTCCTTTCTCTTGCCATGTTTTCCTTGGCCTGCCCTGTCATGAGGCAAGTGAACCACTAGAGGGCACCAGAAGCATCCAAACCAAAACTCTCCACTCCAGACTGGCAATGTCTTTTGTGAGGTTTTAGACCAGCCCTGTATTTCACGCCATGTATGATAACTACAGTCTGCCTAACAGGCATAGGCCACCACTAATGATCCAGGGAACATTCTCTAAACCTCTTGGGAACATGCTGAATCACTTAATCCCCCACACACACCACCATTAAGGGCAAAGGATACAATTTGCTCCCAAATATAGAAACCAGCTTAAACATTATTAGAAAACACTGATGACTTTATGGTCTCAAGCCACTATTCATGTATGCACCTTCTTGGTCCACAGTGAAGTCGAACCCTGACTGGGTGAGACTGCAAGTCAGGCTAGGAGCCTTAATTCCATGGCTTCTCGGAAGTGTGAAAGAAGCCCCCATCCTCACCTCTCTGTTGATGTCCAAATCATAGTCTTGTGGCTCTAGGTCCAACTCCATGACAGGTGTGGCCTGCACTTTTAGCCAGCCATCTTCTCTGTCTTTTCTGTCCCCCTGAGCAGCCCGCTCCAGCAGCTGCAGGTCAAAATCTTGTTCTCGTTTCCACTAGCAACAGAGGAGAGGGTTAACCTCATTTCCCAATTCATCAATGGGCCACACAGGACCCTGAGGCCTGGTGTCCATGAGATGGACCTTTGAGACATTAAGCCAAGTGTCGGAACCATGTGTGTGTCACTGAAAACAAGGCCTCTTCTCGGTTCTGTGACCTCTTCCACACTGCTGGCCGTGTTCTAAGAACTGAGTGTTCAAATGTGCATCCTTAGGGTACTGGCAGAAGACCCATGACTTTTCCCTCACAGTGGTCCACAGGTATCTAAAACGTTCCCAGGTTTAAAGGGTGACCCCAGAATGAACCGCCCCATCCAAATTCCCCTCCCCAAGGCCTTCTGGCTTAGGAGCCATACACTCCAGGAGCACAAACAATGGGGGAAAAAACCAAGTCCTTCACAGCCTTCAAGCTCTTGGGGATGACCTCTCTACAGGGCTCTAGGCAGGGCTGATTCAGAGTGCAGGGACCGTATCCCAGCAGGGGTAGAGTTCTGATCAGTTCCCAGGAGTTGGCTGGTGGCCAGTGTAGCAAAGGGGCTATGGAACATGGTAACCGCTTGAGATAACACATTTTCCTTAAACTAGAAAAGAAACTAAAACTGACACAAATGTGCGGCCAGATGCAGCTGCCTGAGCCCATTTCACAGTGGCAACTCTGCAACAGTCTCTTCACAGGAAGGGGAAATCTAGGCAAGCATGTTTGCCCAACTCCAAGATGGCTTCCTGTTCTGCCAGGCCTCTGACCTTAAGAGAACAAAGGGCTGCCCTTATGAGGGTGGAAAGATGGATCTTAGGCATCAGGCCATCGCCTCTGTCTCACTCCATTTACCTCACAAGGCCCTAGCAGCCACAGATGCTTCACACCCCACCCCAACCCTAAGCCCGTAGCCATATCAGCGGGGTCCACACATTCATGCACAAGCTCAAGGTCTCCATGTCAAACCAATGGAATTGGGTTTGGTGATGGTTTTCCAATTACAGTTGGGAAGAATTAGGCAATTAAAGTTCAGGGATAAATTTACTGACTCACAAAGGAAACACACATTTTCTTACACGCTCACAAGTGCTCAAATAGAGACAAGTCCTCATTTAAACCCAGCCTGATTGCTTCCACAAAGAGCAAAGGCTCACCACACTCTGCAAAGTGCCCTGGGGAAGAACCACGCCAATCCGTCATAGAAAGCAATATGTTTGTTTATTGGCGTTGATGAGACTTACACAAGCCTTTTTTTTTTCAAAGAAAAATTACAAGGTATTGGAGTTATGGTTCTGAAATATTCTCTACATTTCTGACAGCACGTTATAGAAAGTCAGGGTTACCCCATATGATACTTACTGATAAAGCTTAAAGTTAATGGGTTTGTAGCTTTTAAAGACATTATTCCAGTACTTTGGTGACAGACAGTTGGAGATGCCCTCTGCATACAGTTTGCTTTGTTATTCATTCAAATACTACATCTGAATTGCAAAAGCTTCCTCATAAGGAATTGTGTAATGGGATCAGAGGAATTAAAACCAAATGGCCCCAGACTCTTAGAACGTACATGTGCACTCTCTAACGTTCATGTCTGCTGTCCAGTGTAAGGCATGGAATCTGATAAATTCCCAATGCCCAGCCCTCTGCTAATGATTATGGTCCCCACAGAGCAGCTTTTGGGATGGACGCATTATCAGTAGCTGGCCTACACAAAGCAGGATGGTGGAAAGGAAAGTCACACCTAGAGATGTCCGCTAGGCTAGGGAGACAGCTGCTAACACAAGCCTGGTCAGAGACAGCACTGGGCGGTTAGAGAAGACCAGTGCCAATCTGTGAAGACAATCAGGCAGGATTAGAGGCAACGAGCGGCGACACTAGAAGCAAGAGAGCTTGTGCAATGAATTAGGGAGAGCAGACAGGCTAGAGGGCTGGGGAACTCAGGCTCCAAACCCAAAAGCCAAATGGAATGTCTCCACAATGGGCCTAAGGCAACTGTGGGCAGGTACCACACCAGCCATCAGGAGGCAGCACCGAGTTCCCCAGCCCTCCTGAGTACCTGAGTGCTCAGCACCACAGGCTGTGGGAGACAACCAGCACCTCAGGGTTGGGGGCACCAACCCTTCCTTGTTCAATTGCCTCCCCTGGCTCCAGTATCTGCTTGGGAGTTTGGGAGGCTATGTGTTTGACTTGCACATAATCTCTTTCCTCACCATCTTCCTCTCCTCCTCCAACCCTACATTCTCAAGTCCTTAATTCAGCTGGGAGGCCCCTCCCACTTAGCTTGGAGAAGGGGCCGAGACCTCTGTCGCTAGACCCTCCCTATTACTCTGTTTCCGGGTCATCCTCTGGCCAGCTCACACGTGCAGCTGGGGTCATGGACAAACAGCCCCTCAGGATGTTCTTTTAACCATGTAGGTCACCCTGGGAGGTGACATGTGTACACTTGGGGGATTTGGGGGGAAACTCTGGCTTCTGTCCCAACCCCATCTAACATACTGAGCCAAGATCTCCAGGCAGTGGCTGGCTGAGGTATCTGGCTGAGAGCAGGCCCGGTCTCTCTCCTTGGCTCAGGGTCCTCTTGCGCTCCCGGACCAAGGCCTTCTGGTGTCGCTTCATCCGCTCCAGCTGTTCCTCCGCGCTCATCTTGCCCCGCTGGTGGTCCCCTGAGTACAGGCGCTCCAAGGCACTCTTGGGTCTCTGTGAAAGAGGTGAGACGCAGAGTGGATAGAGCTGGAAGCATAGCTGCTTCCTGCTTTTAGCACAGGGTCTCAGGTAGCCCAGGCTGGCCTCAGGTTCGCTCTGTAGCTGAGGACAGTCTTAAACTTCTGATCCTCCCAACTGTATCGCAAGTGCTGGATTACAGATGTTGGCGATCAAACCTGATTTCTGCAGTGCTGGGGATCAATCAAGCCCAGGGCCTTGTACATACTAGGAACGTACTCTACCAATTGAACTGCACCCTTGCCCTCTCCCCGCTTAGCCTCTCTTTGCAGCATGCTACATGGGCTCGTTTCAGCCACAGAAAATCACTTCCTCTCAGTACCCAGTGCCCTTCTCCCTAATGAGTCTTCGGGGCAGAGGCAGACGCTGAGGCTGGGCCTATCCAACCAAGCCAATAATCTGCACTCCAGGATGGACCTAGGGTACAGGCTTCTTGGACTTCTCATGACCCTGACAGGTTTGGTAGCCATCAGAAAACAGAGATGGCAGCCAGGTGGTGGTGGCACATGCCTTTAATCCCAGCACTTGGGAGGCAGAGGCAGGCAGATCTCTATGACTTCAAGGCCAGCCTGGTCTACAGAGCAAGTACCAGGACAGCCAGAGCTACACACAGAGAAACCCTGTCTCGAAAAAGGAAAATAGAGATGGCAGGGCAGGATAATGGTCTTCTTGGTAAGCAGGGGAGTGACAGAACCCTAAATTCTCCAGGGCTCACTGGTCACTGCACACCCCAAGGCCCCTCCCACTGAGTGTGAGTCCCTCCACATCCCCGGCCACTTACAGAGAAGGTCATACTGCTGTTTCCGGCATTCGGACCCCTCCGGAGAGTGACATAGGGAGCAATGGTGGATGACTGCTGGAGCCTGGATGTGGAGCCTGAGAGCCCTTAGCAAGGAAGGAGAATCAGGTGTGTCTGTGGTATGGTTCAACGCTCCCAAGCCTTCCCTAGCCACCCCACTCTCCTGAGGGCCAGCAGGGCTCCACTCATAACCCACTTGTTTTGCTCTTTCCTCCTTGAGCCTAGATGAGGCAGGCCCCAGGAAGAGAGGAAGGTTGGCCTGAGGGTGGCCTTTGTCCCTGTAGAAGCTTTGTGATAAAGCTCTGCTCCCAGGCAGAAATGCTGGGCTGTGGCAGATGAAAAGGGGGTACAAGAACATTCACCCCTCTGCTTCATTGGGGAATCCAGCTAGAGATGAGCAGGGAACCCAGTTAAGGAGACCATGGGTGTAAGAAAGGACAGACCGAGTCTCAGGCTGACACAGATCTGAGGTGGCTTCAGGGCTGACGGTTCTTAGTGCTCCACAGCGATCTGGAGCCAGAGTTCAGGACTGTCGGCTTCCTCTGTGATCAGCTAACTGCACTTGTTTAATTTCTCTCACCCTCAGTTTCTGTTTTTTTTTTTTAACTTATTTTATGTGGGTCAGTGTTTTGCCTGCATGTATATCTGTATGCCACATGGATGAGCTATGGACAGTTGTGAACCACCACATGGATGCTGGGCATTGAACTGGGTCCTCTGGAGCAATCAGCACTCTTTAACCACTACGCCATCTCTCCAGCCCCTGACTCAGTTTCTTGATCTCTAAAATGGGAGTCATAATAGCCCCTGCCTACCAGTGCTATTGAATATGGGGCTAATATAAAACACTTCGACAGTGTCAGACCTTAGGGCAATTACTGTTGTTGCTCCTGGAAATAGGAAAGGGAGGAAAAATAGACTACTCGAAAAGAAGAGAGAGGGAATTAGGCTGCGGGTGGGAGGAAGTGGGGCCAGTCCTCCCTTCTCAGCAGTCACAGTTAGACCCTGGCTGCAGACTAGGATCTGAGGCCCAGGTAGGGGCTATGAGTGGTGTAGTGTGGACCCTGAAGGGCTCCACGAGGGTCTTGCCTTACCTCTGCCTGGCAGTGTCTGGTACCTGCTCTCAGAGCCCACGAGGCCCAGGGAGGGCTGAAGCACATCCCCACTGAGGCTGGCCAGCTCTGGCTCGCTCACATAAGACCGGAGCTCCACCTGCGGACAGAGTCTGAGGCTATGAAGTCACTAGTGTCACATCACCCTTCCCACACTCCGTGGGCATGCTCTGTCTTTTCAGCTCACCTTCGAGTCACCGTTCACACACTGGCCCTGCTCCCGGTCCCTCTTTCTTTCGTCAGACTGTCGCTTGAGGCCCCGCACAGATGTGTGCCGTATGACGGTGGCTTCCTTAGGCAGAGGTGGCACAGCTGGGGGCTGGTCCTCTGGGCTGTAGAGTTCAGGAAGTGGTGGTCTGGGAGGTGCCTCGTCTTCCTATTCAGAAAGAGAACCAGACCCCGTGTCCAGAGGGATGGAATTAAAGTGGGGAGGGCTGGCTGTTACACAGCATTGCCACAGGCTTGACCACTTCCGGGTCACATAACCATCCCAGCCAAGGAAGCTTCGGGGGCCACTTCCACTCCAACTGCTTTTGATCCAACATGCTTTCTAGTTTCAAAGTGTTACCCAGTAACAGTGTGTCCCCAGGTCCTGCACTTGGTGTCCTGGATCTACATCCTGGGCAGTGTCAAATGACACCGGCTTCCCATGTCCTCCAGAGGAGGTGGGAGCCTTACCATCTCTCCTGAGATGATGGCAGACAGCACCCACCCTGGGAAAGAGACATCTACCAGCCCCACATGTTCAGCCTGAGCAGACTCTGTGGCTCAACTCCTGGACTTGGGTCCTCTGTGTGGGGATCTGCTCACCAGTCTGCACCCTCCTGCTCTTTCTCTGGGAAATGAACATTCTTACAGAGTCTCTCCTTCTTTCTGGCTCTGACAGGAAGGCAGGAGAGGCAGCTGCACTGCTGTTCACTTCCTGGGAGGCAGGGAACAAGACTAGGCTCCTTGGTACTCAATGTGCTTGGCTGGTTCTTAGGGGCTGTGGCTCTTACATGCCAGGAGACCATGCCTGATCGCCATGAAAATTCATTCAGATGGCTGCTGTACCTCCTTCCTCCCTTTTATTTTCTTTTGGTTTTTGGAGACAGGGTTTCTCCATGTAGCCCTGGCTATCCTTGCACTCACTATATAGACTAGGCTGGCCTCAGAGATCCACCTGCCTCGGCCTCAAATTCAGTGCTGGGATTAAAGGTGTGCGCCACCACCATCTGCCTCCCTTAACTCCCCCTTCATTTCTCCAGTTTGACACTTAGACACTTTTTTGTGGCCCTTGTTTCTGTGTTCTTTGAAATTAGCCAATCCTAGTTTTTATTTATTTATTCATTTAGGTATTTTGAGACAGGGTTTCTCTGTGTAGCCCTGGCTGGCCTGGAACTCAGAGATCGACATGCCTCTGCCAGCATTAAAGGTATGTGCCACAATGCTGGAACCATTTTTTAAATGTTTTTTAAAATGATAGTAAATTAAAGAAATAAGCCAAGCAACAGTGTGGGATCCCTGTATGCAACAGGATGAAGTGTACAGTGTGGAACACACAGAAGAGCTGTGTTCTCTCCTGGCCTAATTCAAGTGCTTAGGGATGCAGACACAGGGAGCCAAGGAAGAAAAGGCTAAGGGAACTATACGGAAGCCAAGACCTATGATCCTCTTTTTATGTCCTAATCAGTAGTGAGGGAATTCTGTTTCCTCAGGCAAATCTAGAACGGAACTTAACTAAATCTCCGTCCCTCTCAATAACTCAGGGTTCACGGTTTGAGGGGGAATTCTGCTGAACGGCAAGCAGCTCACCTCCTCTCCTTTCTGCAGCTCTCCAGAGGCCTTCATGCTTCTCACCATCCTCCACCCCCCCTTTTTTCCCCACAGGGTTTCTCTACAGCTTTGGAACCTGTCCTGGAACTCTCTCTATAGACCAGGCTGGCCTCAAACTCACAGAGATTCCCCTGCCTCTGCCTTCCAAGTGCTGGGATTAAAGGCGTGTACCACACCATCCAGCTCACTGTCACATTTTCACATGTTATCTTCAAAATGTATATTTTAATAAAAATTTTGCATTATATTCAGGTGCATGTGAGTATGTGCAAATGAGTGCAAACGCCCTTGGAAGCCAGAGGCTTCAGATCTCCTGGAGCTGGAGTTATAGATGGCTGTGAGCCACCTGACACTGGTGCTGGAACAAAATTTCCATCCTCTGGAAGAGCAGCAAGTACTCTCAATCACTGAGCAGTCTCTCCAGCCCCTATAACCTTCTTTAAACATATTTAATGTTTAGTTTTATTTTAAGTGTAAGGGTATTTTGCCTCATGGATGTCTATGCACAAGTGCTTGGAGGCCATGGAGGCCAGAAGAGAGCATCAGATCCCCCAGAACTGGGGTTACAGTCAGTGTTAGCTGTCATATGGGTGCTGGGAGCTGAACCCCAGCCTTCCGGAAAAGCAGTTAGTTCTCCTAACTGCTTAGCCATCTCTCTAGCCCCAGGACAGACACTTCCGTTATACAAATATAAATGTCTAAAACAAGCAAACAACCATACGAAATAGTAACAACTGGGGCTGTCAACGGTTAAAAGCACTGACTGTTCTTCCAAGAGGAAACTGAGGTAGCTCAGAAAAGTGATGGACTTTCAAAGAACCCAGTGAAAAGTTGAGGACAGGCTAGTAGTACCTTCAGCTCTATTCTTAACCCTGGCTGCCAGGCACCCTTCAGCACATGGGCAGCCTCCTGTCCAGCAAGGCTGCTGGGGTTGGAAAAGAAGATCTCAAGACGGATTGAAAACAGTGATTCTCTCAGTGCAGCTTTTATGAGTCATCACCCAGGCTAGGGTGGACTCTGCAACAATGTGGGTGTTGGGGCATCACTCACGTTGCTGTAAGTCAGCCCTGCTTAAGGAAGCCCAATCAACGCATCGATCATCAGGTACTGGGGTGAAGTCATTTCTTTGGTCTGCTGTCTGTGCCTTATATTTGTTCCTCTCTCTGCAGGAGGTCACACAGCATGCCCTCCACCCCTAGCTGCCACAGCTTACCACCTGAGGCTTCGCCTTGGTTGGTGACTGAAGAGGGGACATCACTTTCCTCAGCTGGGGCGGGTGAGGTCGGTATGGCACGTAGGTCTGCAGCTGCGGGAAAAGTCGGACCTCCAGAGGTGTCCGCACAGGGCTGGTAGGAGGACTAGGCTGCAGGGCCGGCTTGCTCTCAGTTGGAGAGAGTGAAGGCACGGATGGGTGAGGGAACAAAGGCACCGTTTTCCTTTCTGAGAGGATGAACAGAAACAATACACAGTGGAATCAAGACGCTGTTCCAGCAAGGAGATGCAGCCTCTCTGAGAGCCATCCCGTGTGCCTACCCTGTCCCTGCACTCAGGAAGATGGTTGCTGTCTTACCTGGATTTTTGACAGACCCCACCAGGACACTGTAGTTCTCTTTATTCGCACTCAAGCCTGCCATGACATCTTCGATCCTCCACAGATCCTTCTGTATCTGAGACTTCTCCTGAGAAAGACAGGGGGCTGGTTCAAGATCTTGGCTCCTCACTAGAACTTTCTTCTGAGGATTTATGATACCTCTTCAGTCATAGTCCCTCACCACAGGGGTGGTGAAAACCTTTGAAAACCTGCCAGGGCAAGCACCAAGCCTACTCAGCCTCCTTGAGAAGCAGACCAGTGAGGAATGCTGGGAGCAGTGTTCATCAGCTCACCTGGCCTACTTTACCTAACTTAAAATAAAGTGCCTTGAACAGCACAGGACTCAACGCCAATGATGTATGCAACACCCAGTCAATTTCACAGAGACAGGAAGGGAAGAGAACAGGGGAAGCCAGGACCAGGGGAGGTGAGGGGAAGAGAACAGATTTTCAGTTTCACAAGATGGAAAATTCTGGAATATGGCTGCACAACATGAGAATGGATTTAACACTGCTCTAGAGAACTCTTAAAAACAGATGGAATGTCTGGTGTGATGGGCATACCCTTACTGCCAGCACTCAGGAGGCAGAGGCAGTCCTGGTCTCCATAGCTGGAGGCCAGCCTGGGCTACATGATAAAACTCGGGAGAGAGAGGGAGAGAGAGAGACAGAGAGACAGAGAGAGAGACAGAGTCAGAGTATGTTAAGGTTAGCATTTCAAGTTCAAGGCCAGCCTGCCTGGGTTATATAGTGAGACTTGTCTCAAAAACCATGGGCTACAGATAAACCTCAGCTACAACCAGAAACAACAGTTGGGAAGATTTTACCAATAGCAGTCACTTAGAATGTTCAAGCTGCTACACTGCATACGGCAGAATGTCTCCAGTGAAGGGTATTACAGCAGGAGAACGGCATACTCTGGGGATTCTCTAAGGTCATCCCTGAACCAGAGGCAAGAGTCTTCAGTGTCCTGGGCTGGTCTCTCAGAACCACCTGAGTGATGATGACATTAGGCCCATGGGGGCAGGAGGGACTCCCCAAAGAAGTTCCTTGGCTTCCTAGGGTTAGGGCAACATCTGAGTCTACATCTGGGTCAGAACTCCATCGCTACTTAGCAAACCCAGTTCCCAGAGTGGCATAGCATGCTGTCCCATGCACAAGAAGCCTCCAGGAATATTTGCTGATTCAAATAAATACACTGAATCAATGTTAGAGCCCCAAGAAACAGAAATAGACCTGAAGCAGAGTTGGGAAGCAGGCCATTTTCCATTTTTAAAATGTGAGGGTGGGACAGCAGTCTGCTGCCTCCCACAATAGGAGAACACGGGCCAGCTAGAATGGCCTGACCTTTTAGCTAAAACCACCTTTTCCAAATTGACCATAGCCACAGAAATGGGGGTCACCCAGCCCGGCCTCCAGAAAGGCAAATGAGTATAGATGAGAGAAGAGGACCCTCCAGAGACTGAATTCACACTCTCTCCTCAGGTCAAGGAGACTGCCAGAAGCGAGAAAGAGACTGAACTTCCTACGATTGTCCAGAGAATCCAAGAGAAACTTGCCCTAGATTCCAAATACCAGGTGGGTATGGGTCCTGAACTGGGATCCTCTTGCCTCTGCTCTTTTAAAGGACCAGCTCTTCCCCAAACACTGAGGGCTAGACATTGAGATCAAAGAAGCAGGGGAACTGAGATGAAGCTTCTCATCATGGCAGAAGGGATCCCCAAGGGAGAGCTTGGGGTAGCTGTTTGGCAAGCTCACAGACTAATAGGAGGTTAGGGAGTTGAGGGAGGTGACAACCATCTTTCTTGGTCACCTGGAAGAAAAAGGTTCTTCTGTGTTGTTCCTGCAGGGTCTGCTTCAGCTGTTCCACATCCCTCTCCAACTTCAGGTATTCATTCCAGGCATTTTCCATCTCCTATTGGCCAAAAAAAAAAAACCAAAAAAAACACAAAACCCACTTCTGGTCCCCAGGTCCCCCTCAGCCCAGTCCCCTTGAGAATAACCCCCCTCCAACCCGATAACTACTAGGTAAATGAGAAGGAGAGGCTTAGGCAGCCTGGTGGAAAGGAGATGGGAGGAGGCAACCCTGGCTACCTGTGTTGCCCACTCCCTACCCTAAACTGGGATCCCCCCCCAGGTCTGGTAGAAATGACAGCACCACACTGGACTGACAGCTGCAACAGTGGAAATGCTGGCATCCTGGAGCGCACTGTGCACAGACTAAAATACAGCCTGAAGACTTCTCCACAGAACTGGGTCTCCCTCAACTATCCTGATGGGAAGAAGCTGAAGGAGAGGCGAGTCAGACATGATACCCTGAATAACCTGCCACCAGGAGGCAGCGACAGGTTCTCACCCCTGGCCTTCAACTCAACAAGGATGATGAGAATACAGCTATGGCCAGCCCCTAGGGCAAGTGCCTATCACCTCTTCACCCTCCTCATACCGTGGACTCTCTGCAGAGCTCCGCCCGGATGTGGACGAGGTCCTCCTGGAGGAGTCTCTGCTGGCAAGTGATCTTTTCCAGGTGCTGTGGGTGGTCTCGGTATTGCTCTGTCTGCCTGTGCAGCACCTCCAGCACAGACTCTAGCTGGTCCTGTGCCAGAACAGGCCAAGAAAACAGATGGGAGAACTGTCCCCAGAGGAACCAAACAACTGAGGCCAAAGAGGCCAGAGGTGAGCTGGAGCTAAAACACAGGGCTTTAGACAGCAGCTTAGACTGGCCCATGAGGCAAGTCTCCAAAACCTCTGTGCCTCAGTTTTCTTATCCACCAGGTGGGTGCAGAACCTTTCGAGTCCTTATAGATTATATAGAAACAAATGAAAGAAATGACAGAAAAACTTTGCAAGCTCATGTGAAAAAAGGCATGGCACAGATCTTCAACACCATGAATATGTCTTATTAAAATACAAAAAGGAAAAAAGTCACTGTGAGAGTCTCACTGTGGCCCCAGCTCACTCCTGTCTTCCCATCTAGACTTGCAGCCTTCACAGCCCAGATCCCTGGGGAAAAGGAACCTGAGGAAGTGGAAGGCTTTGCCCATTGTGAGGAGGGCCATTCTCTCCACGGCAGACCTTTGGGTTTCTCATGTCAAGTCATCAGGCCTGCCAGTGGTTCAGACTCCCAGGCTGAGACATGGGCCAGAACAGAATTGGGGTACTGGAACCAAGCAGGCTGAGGTTCTCCCGAAAAGGAGAGGAGACTCAGATACAAGTCTTTGAGGAACACCCTCAGGCAAAAAAGGACTGAATAAACTAACACCCGTTTTAGTTATTGTTTGTGGTTTTTAAACAGGGCTAAGCACTGTATAGCTGAGGATGACCTTAAAATTCTGATTTTCCCTGGAGTCTATCTTCCAAGTGCCGAGGTTATAGGTGTGTGCTAACCACCCCTGGTTTATATGTGATACTGAGGATGGATGCTGGGGCTTCATGCATGTTAGGCAAGCACTATATAATCTGAGCTACATTCCCGGCACCTCCTGTTGGCTGATGCTAACACGAGAGTGCAAACGCTGTGCCAGCAAAGACAAGAGTGACTGCATGTTCCTCCACCCACCCACTACGATGCAATGATGCGTACTTTATTCTCCTTGAGAGCTCGGATCTTGTCTTCCAAGTCCTGGAGGATCCTGTCTTGTTCACAGAAAACACTCAACTTGACCTATAAGGAAGAACGAGTTGGAGAGGACAGGGGTGGGGTGGGGGGAGGTGAGAACAGGGAATGGACTCAGGAATAAGAGCAGAAAGCCTCTGGGCAGAGCACCATGCGAACCCTGCAGGAAAACTGCCCAGGTCCAGTCAGGAGGTGGCCGAAGAGCCAGCCTGGCATTGGCAACTCACATCAATGTCACTTTCAGCGATCTTCATCGGCTTCAGACTTCGATCCTTAAGAAGATCTCGGCCTGTCATCTGGGAGGTGAACAATTTAATGATTAACTTGGTGGGCAGAACCAAAACTCAGGAAGGGAGGTTAGTCCTATGGCAGATGGAGGTGGAAGTCCCAGCGGAGGCAGGAGGCTCATGGCACAAGATGGGCAGAAACTTGAGCATTATCTGCATTGTTTTAATTTTCACTTTATGGAAAAACCGAAACTTTTTGATGACCCTAAGACTATTACATTTCTCAAACTAAAGAAAATGCAGGTGCTCAAGTTACAGGGTTATCGGTTTTAAAGGGGTCCTCACCCTATACTGCTAAAAGATCCAGCCAAAGGGAGAAGGTGCCCAGGTCAGGTTCACACCTAGACAACAGGTTTGGCTGTACTCATGTGGGTTACAACCTGCCTTACCATCTCAACAAAACAATGAACAAGTCACCCACACTTCCAGCCAGTGGCACATCCCCGCCCACATCCTCAGTCAACAGTAAGCAGGCAGCTTGCTGCCTCCCTGCTCCAGCTGACACCCTAGCAGCTGACTCCAACTCTCTATTTCATGCTTCCATTTCCCCGAGGCGCCTTCCTGCCATAGGCTGTGTAGGTGTGGGCTCCCAGGGTCAAGACAAGGCTAGGTTTAATGCATTTCAAACCATGAGCCCATCTCTGTTCTGTTCTGAGGCTCTGAGCAGTGGACACAGGGAATAGCAGGTAGTGTATGTGCTAGGGAGAAGGCCCCAGGATGGACAGTTGTTGGACAGATAGCCTTTGTTTTCTCCCCACTCCATCTGGAAGACCCAAGACGCTTGTGAGTCTGAATCAGGAGTCAAAATGCATTGGCAATCATTCCCTTCAGACTAACTACATCCATGTGCCCAACTGTCCTACACCTGACCTCAGCAAATCCAGGCAACAGCAAATGACTACTTTTAAAGAAAATATTATTTGCTGGGCAGTGGTGGCGCATGCCTTTAATTACAGCACTTGAGAGACAGAAGCAAGCAGATCTCTGAGTTCGAGGCCAGCCTGGTCTACAGAGTGAGTTCCAAGACAGCCAGGGCTACACCAAGAAACCCTGTCTCAAAAAACAACAAAAAAAATTTATTTATTTTACATGCATGGGTGTTTTTGCCTGCATGTGTGTCTGTGTACCATATGCATTGGTCTGTGTACTCATGGAGACCAGAGAGGGTTCTGGATCTCCTGTAATTGGAGTTACAGTTGTAAGTTGCCTCATGGGTTCTAGGAATGGAAACCTAGTCTTCTGGAAGAACAGCCAGTACTTTTAACCAGTGGGCCATCTCACTACCTCCAACAAATGACTTCTTGCTTTGAGCTGAGGATTGATTCCATTTGGCCACACAGCAGAGGGCAGGGACTCTGGCCTGGTTTATTTTGTGATAAAGCCTGAATATAAGGCCTGGCTTAAGGGAGGGTGCTCACCAAGCATTCATGGAACTTCTTGGGGTCTGTGTCAGAGTATGTGTGCATACATGGATGTACAGTTAAAACATATGGAGCCATATAACAAGCCCTTCCAAGGGGAGGGCTGTGAGTCGGTCTCTTCTCTGAAGAAGCTGGCCTGGGCTCGTTAACCCGCTAGAAATCACTTTCAAATTGAGGTGCACTCTGGGGATTTCCCCAGCAAACTCCTCCCCCTTTTCCCCTGAAGCTTTTTTTATTGTGGATGTCTCTGACGCTTAAATAAGGCAGAGTCTCTAACTGAGCAATGCCTCATTTATCCAGCACCATCAGGAAAGAAATGAGGTGTCTACACACAAAGGCATTCTGAGAAAGCAAATCTAAATTAAGCTTTCTGGTGGCATCCCCTCTGAAAGTGTGCCCTTCACTGCTGTCCTTACTGCGACTCTGGATCCAATCTTTTGCTCCCCCCACCTCCTGGGAAAGTCACATTCCCTCTTTTCTAAGAAACAGGCCCCCCTTGTCCTCTTTACTGTGCCGCTTATAGGATGCTGGGAGCTAGGAATTCAAAGTCCTCGTCTTTCTTTCTTCCCTTTGAGTGGGTCCGGTGCCCTTCAGGGTGTCCCTCTCCCAGGGTGCCTGTCACTGCTGTGGCGCTTAGAGTATCTGATAACAATGATGCTTGCTCAGTTCTCCTCTCCAGACATCTTAACCATGTTAGGGGTCACTGTGGAGACTAAGATGTCTTTTCTATCCTTGAAGCCCAGCCAAGACCTGGCATACGGAGGAGACACGGAGAATGTTTGCTAAGCGAGTTCATGAACATGTCAAGATCGGATTGGCCGCTCTGGCTTCCAGTGGCGTAAAGGTCACAGGCCATAGGGCACCAGCTTCCTAGAAGCTCTTCTATAGCTCTGAGGTCCCTCGGCCAACTTAGCTCCGTTCCAGAGAAAGGATGCTCTAATGAATAGTCACAGCCACAGGTAGTATGTGGCAGCTAAGTTTCCTTTTTTTAAATTACACAGTGATAACAGTATTTATATCCACGTAAAATGTCAACAAGTGCCCCCACTATTTGTCACCAGAAAAATCAAAGGTCTTGGGTCCTCATTCATCTTAACAAATCTCTACGTGGAAAGAGACTCGGGGTCCATGGACCATTCATTCCACTTCTCTACTGCATCAGGACATGACACCTGCCTTCCCCCCCGTAGAGCCTTCCTCAGAATGTCCCAAGAGCTGTCTACATTGCAAAAGAGACCATCCAAAGGGTGGCTATCCAGCTCCAGACTGGGACCTGCATGCCAACACTCTGCCCCAGCAAAGGCAGAGACAGTGGAATCCATGGCCTCTCTATAGTGGTTAGGAACTCCTGTTCCCTCCCAAGAAACTCATGCTCAGCCCTATCTATGTGGAGGCAGACACATGAGGATGGAGACACAACACAAGCTGATGGCAAGCCAGGCAAGCTCCCCATCCCACTGCAACATAAAAGATGGAGCCACAAGACACCACATATGAAGCAGCTCAGCCCAATGTGTTGGCCACAATGCTGAAGAGAGCTTTGGGTTAAAGAAAATCAACCGAAATGACTTGCAGGAAACGTGGGGGTGTCAGGAGAGCAACTGCTTAAGCAAGGGATGATGCCGGAACTGAGGCAGAAGCAATGGAATGGCCCCGCCTGGAGACACGGATCCGATCATCTTACGCTTCTCCTGGGCCGACAGCCCCGTGCTGACTTCTTCAGCACTTTGTAAAGCACGTTGATCAAAGGTTCATTATTTTTAATCTGTTCCGAACAGAAAGGCAAATACAACAAAACGTAACAAGTGAGACATCCAACGACACTTGAAGCAGCCACAGTCTGGGGGCTGGCGAAGGGGAGCCTCAGAGGGGAGGAGTGCAGACAGGTACGACAGCCTCCCAGCCGCCTGCCTCTGAAGAACAGGCCCTGAATCAGCTTTGCTTACTTGAGGGTTGGGGGGGTGTGAGCTGACCTAGCACAAGGCCACTTCCTTCTTAGTTCTGCTGCAGAAGGCGAGGGGAAGCCTAACAGAAGAGATCTGCTTCTTCCTGCCTCCCTCACTATGTTCTGGAACACCTGGAAGCTTGGTTTAGAGTGGCTCCATGCTCTTGGCTCATTTTTAACAATTATTTTTCAAAACAAAACAAACAAAAAACAATTATTTTCCACAGAAAGTCCTCAAATTCCACCTCCACACATGTGGTGCAGCTAAACGTCCATAACTGACCAATGGCCCCAAATCTTATAATCAGTGCTGGAAATAGTCTGGAAGGCCTCCGAGAGGGCTCAGTGGGCAATGCTGACACTGAACCTGACGACCCGAGCTTAATCCTGGGACCCACATAGTGCAGGAGAGAACCAGCCCCTGCAGGTTGTCCTGATTGCCACACGCATGCCTCAACGTATGCACACACACACATGCACACAGACACATTAAAGAAATGCAAAGAAAAAAACCCACAGTTCTCACCCTCCAGGTGGGTAGATCCCAGGCCAACAGAAGTTTTATCTTTTATTTGAAGGTTGAAAATTGAATCCAGGGCCCCTCGTATCATAGACAACTGCTTTACCATAAGTTACACCCCTAGTCTGGCATCAGGATTCCTATGCTGGTTCTCTAACTTCAGGGTGAAGAATCATCTGGGTGGCGCAGAATCATCTGGAAGGCTCAGGTGCCACCAGAGGCAGACCTGGAGTAGGACTCAAGATTTTGCATTACTAACAGATTCCCAGGTGCTGCTGTTGTAGCTGATCAGAGACCACACTTTGAGATCCACCACTTCTGAGCGAGGCATATAGCTCAGCTGGTAGAGTGCTTGGCTAGCCTTCATGAAGCAGTGGGCTCCGTCTAATACCACATAAACCAGACATAGATGCACCTTATAATCCCAGACTCAGGGACAGGGGCAGGAAGACACAAGTCCAAGGTCATTGGGCATCCAAGAACACAACCTGGGGTAGACGAGACCTTGTCTCAAAACAAAACAAAACAAAAAATACAAAACAACCACTTTGAGGCAATCTTTCTCAACCTTGGCTGTACTTTAAAAACACCTTTGGTTTTTAGAGAGGAATGCTTGAATATCATCAGTTAGGTCAGAGAATCTAAGCATGGGGCTCAAGCATTGATGTGTGTTTTCAAAGTTCCCCAGTGAAGTTTAGCTCACAGCTGGGATGGTATTCTCTGTCCCTGAATGGCAGACCTCAAATTTTAGGGTGCATAAGAGTCACACTAGAGCTTGAGCCCAGGACTCTGAGCACAAGTGTGCTAACTCAGTAAAGACCTCCAGATATGCCTTAAACAAAACAAAACAAAACATATTTATTTATCTGTGTGTGCATCCTACAGTGTGTGTGTGTGAAGGTCAGCTTGTGGAGACAGTGCTCTCCTTCCACTGCATGGGTCCTAGGGGTCAAATCCAGGTCATGGGGCTTGGCAGCAAGTGCCTTTACCTGCTTTACCTTTGAGTCAGGGTCTCTGTATCCTTGGCTAGCCTGGAACTATGTAGCCCAAGCTGGCCTTGAACTTGAAGCAATCCTGTCTCTGTCCTACTGAGTGCTGGAACTATAGGTATGGATTGTGACAGGCTCTGAAGTTTGTTTATTTGTTCTTTGAGATAAAGTCTCTTTGGTAGCTGTCCTGGAACTCAGCTCTGTAAACCAGCCTGGCCGCGAGCTCACAGAGATCCACCCACCTCCAAGGTGTGAGCCACTATGGCCAGCTTTTTTTTTTCTTTAAAA
The DNA here is from genome assembly GCA_001685095.1 of Ellobius talpinus. Classification (NCBI taxonomy): domain Eukaryota; kingdom Metazoa; phylum Chordata; class Mammalia; order Rodentia; family Cricetidae; genus Ellobius; species Ellobius talpinus. The sequence goes on from LOJH01000713.1 coordinate 46,879, forward strand.
AAATTGTTTTGTTTTGTTTTTTTCAAGACAGAGTTTCTCTGTGTAATCCTAGCCATCCTGGAACTCAGTCTGTAGACCAGGCTGGCCTCAAACTCAAAGATCCACCTGCCTCTGCCTCCCAAGTGCTGGGATTAAAGGTGTGTACCATTATTGTCTGGCAATTTGTTTGATTGAGGAAGTCATTATGTTCTGTGGGCTGGCCTCTAATTTACAGGTTCAAATGATCCTCCTATCTCAGTCCCCTAAGAAATGGGGACCACAGGTATGTATCATCATACCTGGATCAGATCTATATTTTTAAAAACCAAGTTCCCAGGTGTTCTAGAAATAGCTGATGTCCCAGATAGCAACCTAAAAACCTCTACCCGAGAAGCTGATGTTGGAAACGGATAAGCACTGATATCAGGCTCAAACTGTCAGAGAAAACCCACAGTGCCACAGATGTGAAGCTGACAATGGCACTCCTTCCCAGAGACAAGGGACTCCCTGGGGTTGAAGGCAACCTTCTGTATCTACAAAGATATCCCCCAACAGCCAAAGACACCCTGCTCAACTTCACATGAATGTGTTTCACAGCTGTATAAAAATAACTCAAAGCCAGGAGCACAGGCACACATCCATAGTCCAGGAGTATCATTTGAGTCTGGGCATTTGAGAACAAACTGGGCAACACTATTAGATTCCATCTAAAAGAATAATTTTTTTTTTAAATGCTGTGGACAACAGCAACCCCACCACAGCCCATGCCTGGAAGCCAATCAATGGAGTCCAGGTTCTGGGAAACAGAATTTCCATGATGACAAACTCAGGGCTGAAGTCAGTTCCAGTCATGGAACTTTGCAGAAGACCTTTAACGTCTCTGAGACATAGGTTCTTGGTTAACAGGGTAGGGACAATAATTCCTATTACTTGGAGCTACTGAGAGAATCAAAACACAAATGAACTAAGTGCCCACACTGCCAGGCAGAAGAGAAGCTTCATCATTGCTCAGTCCTTTCTACCCTGGCATCACCAAGAGAAAGAGCAGAGAAGCAAGCACTCCCCAAAACACCCTTGCTAAGAGTGTCTTCTAAGAGGTGCCTTCATCTGACTGTCTGGCCCCACAGTAGCAATGTCCACCTGAGGGAGGAAAACTCGCCCAAGGTGCTAGGGAGAACACACCACCAATGAACGCAGGAAACTGGGGGTCAGCTAATCAGAGGGATACATGGGCCCTGGAACCTTGGCTCTTGGATAAGAACATGAAAGAGCATAGATCAACACAGCAGAGTGAGGGGATTAGCAGATCAGATATGAGAAGGGGAAATCTCTAGAGAAGCTTGCTCTAGGGCTGGAAACAGAGCAGTGGGAATGCACCTGCCCGGCAAGCACAAGGCCCTAGGTTATACCCCTATTAACACACCACACACACACACACACACACACACACACACACTTGACTTTAGTGACACTGGCCAGTTGTCGCAGCTACCTGAGTGGCTGGTGCAAGTTCAAAGCCAGCCTGGGCTAAAAGAGGAATTCAATGCTAACCTGGTAATTTATTAATAGTAAGACCTTATCTTAAAACAAAAAGGAAAAAGAGAATAGGTGACATATTGAGTATGGCTCAGTGGTAGGGTGCTTGCCCCACATGCATGAGGCTGGAGGCTCAATCTATCCCACCATAGAAAGAGGAAGTTAGTCCTGGAGAGACTGAGCTTATCTCCCATGCCCAGAATAGTCTTTGGGGCTTACTAAAGTGCACCCACTTTCCTAGGTGTGTGACTTGTTCTCTCTTCCTCATTTCAAGGACATTCTGCCCAGTATGTCATAGGATCCATGAACCAATATGTCTTGGAGTTCCAGCTATGCAACCCAGGGACAGGGCATTCAGCACTATGGAGAAGGCCCTTTCAGAAGAGTATGTTTACCAGCTGAACCCTGTCTGCCTGGAGCTGCCATCTACTCGGCTCACTCCTCTTTAGAGCCACAGGAAACGCATGGTGACACACCAGGGCTTTACGGCCTGTCTCCATTTCTCCCAAGGTGCCTCTAGCTCCCTGTCACTGCACTGCTGCTGTGAGTCTTCTCACAGGTACACTTCCCACTGTGGAAATGCTCCCTGGCTCCATGGAGATGCTGGGGGAAAAAGAAAACCTGAGTTCGCAGGTGAAGAGGACATCAGCATACAGCATATCAAGGTAAGCAGAGACCCACCCTGGACCACTACCCCAGACAATGGAAATTGGAACGACACTTTTAGACTTAGATTTATGCTTTGAACATCTGTACACATTCATCTGGAGACCCTTGATCCTGGGCTCTGGGTCCTGCAGTTAACTATTCCTTAGAGAATCTAATATCCCAGCTGGGTCTGTGCAGGGCAGAGCAGGTCCCTGCCCTCTGGTGGAAGCCATGGAGGCACACTAGCCTTTCTTATCAACTCTGCATACACAGTCTAGCATCTTCTCTCACATGGGCTGTGGGCGAGTCAAGCTTTTCTCAGCTTCAGGAGAGGTTCATCTGGGGACTAGTTCCCTGAGAAGAGCTTAGTAGTTACAGTTAGCAGATACACAACCAGGAAAATCTGGCTGCAAGCCCAGCTATTCTCATGACAAACAATGGCAGCATCCAGAATACCTCCTCAGGTGACACAGCTGCTAGCTAGGAAAGCACCCCTCCCCAGATATAACTTGCCTCTTCAGTCTATCAAATCCATTCCCTGCCACTGGAACCCAAGTTTGCCTCCCCCAGAAGTTTAATGCCTTTGGGACCACAGCAGCACACACGACGTGTTATGAAAGCTGGTAGCAAGGTGAATGTGAGCTTTAGGGTAGCACTGGAGCCAATTTATCTCTGTCTCCAATGTGGCCTCAAGAAGTAGTTTATCTCCCTTATAGGGCTACTGTGCACGCTAATGCAACAAAATAAAACACAGTCGATGGGCCAGACAGCTTCTGTTGCAGTCTGAACAAACAGGAACTCTTGCTCTGAAGCCTGTGCCTCAGTTTCTCCTCCTTTAATCTCTGTGCTCCCTGAGCCTTCCTTCCTAAGGCCTAGGAGAGAATCAGGAGTCAGCAGGATTTGTTTCCACCTCTCCCCATGGCTCTAATCTCACCACTGTACCCCAGCTCTCTTTGGCTCACTCTGGTCCTGTCTCCACTACTTCCTAACAATTACTCTGAGCCATGATTCCTCAAAGCTCTGTTCATCTGCTCCCTGCTTCCTCAGGAGCCTTTCTCACGGCCCATAGGAATTCTCATGACTCCAGTTCAGAACTGAGCCAAATAAATCTCTGTGTGATCACTGTATATACTATCATTTGGGGATATTTTCTTTCCCCAGCCCACATTATTTGGAAATTTCTTATGAGTAGGACCTCAGTTTTTCTTCTGCATCTGCCTTTGTAGAGCTAGCTGGACATACCACAAATGCTTAATAGATACCTAAGTGAACTGGGAGATATCTAAGCAAGACCTTGGTAGACTGTCAGCATGGAAAACCCTCCGCCTGCCGCCTTATATGCTAGTATTACAGCTGAGCCCCATGAGGCCTGAAGGCGACCCCTGCATTAGAAGCATCTTGAGCCAGGTTCACAGTGCAGTGGAGATGAGCACGGTCCACAGGTCCCTTCCCTTCCCAGGCTGACTAAGGTTACTCTCCTCCAGTCTGTACCACAGCACCAGCATGAGGAACTGTCCTCAGAGGGAATATGCAGAGTTGTGGCAAGTCAGGAGCAGCTTTCTCCAGGGAAGAATGTATCCCATTTCCCCAGGAGCCCTTCAGGTCTGTTGTGAAGGCTGAGTCTGAGCCTGGGCATTAAGCATGCATGGGCTCCTAGTGCTCAGCTCTAAAGGGAGAGGCTATGAGTGGCCTCAAAGCCCCATCACTCCATGTGGAACGTGCTCCCTCATCAACAAACCCAAAGGACCCATGAAGCCACTTGTGGCTGAAGACATACATCAGCCACTCCCTATGAACCAAACACACTCCCACCAGCAGCAGAGATTCTGATGAAGCCAATGGCTACTTCCTAGGAATCTCTGGGTCTAACCAAGGGAAGGAAAAAAATCAAAATTATGGTCCTCATTCTCTAAGTCAGAGACCTCCCTCCCACCAGGGCTCACAAGCAACTTCACATGAGTCACACTGTAAGCAATAACGTTCTTCTGATTCAGACAAGAAGTTTCGCTTAAGGTCTGGAGTGTGAATGTTGGGCTCCAGCAGGTAATACTCCCAGAAAAATAAGTGTTCATGGGAGGTGGGATCCTTATGCCACTCGCCTTCAAAGATGTATTATCTTTATTTAGGAGTAGTCCGTGTGCCTGTGTGAGCTTATCGCACCATGTGCATGTGGGTGCCAGTAGAGGGAATTGAATGATCTAGAACAGAGTAGTAGGTGCCTGAGGTGGGTGCTGGGAACTGAACCTGGTCCTCTGCAAGAGCAGCAAGGACACCTAACCACTGAGCCATCTCTCCAGCTCCACCACCCACCTTTAGATCCAGGTACTCCAGGTCCTTCTTCAGCTGGAGGTAGGTATCATCAGCCTTCCAAGGAAACAGGGAGGAAAAAACAAAACAAAACAAAACAGTCACAAACACTAGGGTTAAAATAACTGGTCTTCACAGTAGACCCTTCACATCACACAGCTCTGGAGACACGGGACCACAGCAGACCAACACACCGGGCCATGGAGGAAGCAAGGATGTCTTGTGAAACTCAGAGCCCTCTTTCGGCATGGTAGAGCTTGTGGGTCACTATGGGAAAAGCCAGCTTATCGCTGCATCCATTGTGGTTTGATGGGGAGGACCCAACAAGATGACTAGGGCAGTAGAGCAGATGAGGCGGATCGGGCTCCTGAGGCAGAACCGGGAGATCTGCCTGGAAGAGCACTTGCCATCCACAGAGCTAGGATCCCATTGACAGCACTGCTCTAACCCTTGGCATCAACCTTTGGGCTGGGCTGTCTCACATGCATCAAGTAATATGACCCCAAGTGATGTGGATGAATGGCTGGAAAAGGCAGAGAGAAACAACTTGGGTGATCCAGCAGGTCTCACTAAGTGTGACCTTAGGCTCCTGCTACAAGTTTCCTGGAAGCTTTGCTCTTTTGTTCAGCATGAAGTCAAAGCGGCCCTGGCAGGAACTAGTGAAGGGATCCCTGGGTAAGACTGTTAGTGGTGTCTCTCATGGTCTATCAAGCTATTATTAAGAATAAGACTTCCGGGGCTGGAGAGATGGCTCAGAGGTTAAGAGCACTGACTGCTCTTCCAGAGGTCCTGAGTTCAATTCCCAGCAACCACATGGTGGTTCACAACCACCTGTTATGAGATCTGGTGCCCTCTTCTGGCCTGCGGGCATATATGGAGGCTGAACACTGTGTACATAATAAATAAAATAAATAAAATGTTTTTAAAAAAAAGTAAAAAAAAAGAATAAGATTTCCCACAAGCCACACTCGCATTCAGATCACAGAAGCTAATTGAGGCAGAAGAGTTGCAAGAGCTTACTTTACTTAAGAATAGTCCAGAGCTCTTAGTGGACTGGGGGCCTCCAGCTGAGCAAGCCAAGGATGGGGAAGGTAGACAATTACAGTGTGAGACCATCTCCTACACACAGTTCACACATGAGATGTTCACACAGTGCTTTAGGCATGGAAGCCCTATCTGTAAGGGGCGCTTATGGTTTGCACTGGCTTTCCCTATATTGCCTCCTTCACCGCCCCACTTCCCCAAGTCATTGTCCCTACACACTTTGAACATGAGAAAAGATAGCTGAAGCATGTCATTTAAAATCAAATTCGTGATTTATGACTTTTTTCTTTTCCTTTGTGTGTGTGGTATGCATGTGGGTGTGCATGTTTTTGCATGTGTGGGGCACACACATGTGTGAGAGCATTCCATTGCTCTTCTACCTATTTATAAGGCAGGATCTCACATTCACTCAGAGCTCACTGATACTGCAGTCTTACTAGTGAGCTTGCTCTGGGGTTGGAATCACAAGAGGACAGCCACACCCAGCCAGCATTGAACAGGTTTCACACAATTTCATGGCAAGCTCTTTAACCACTGAGTCATCTACTCAGTCTCATATATTAGGTTTGCTCGTTTGTTTTTAACAAACAAACCCATTCTCTTACACCCATTTTTCTAATTACATTTCCTGGGTCCTTCAGATCCTGCTAAAAGGGGAAGTGACAATGCCAGCACCCTTATCTGTCCTCTGCCTTGCTCTGTGCTGCATGAAGGGACAAGGCTGGTATGGCTGAAACACCGCTGCCCAAGGACAACTCTGCAGATAAGAAGGACTCCATTTCCTTTAGCTGCTCCAGGAGCCCAAGAGAGCAACTCTCTGGGCAGTCTCATGAAGACTGAATCCCAAAGCCCTGGTGCTATTTAACACTCTAAAACAGGGATTCTGGCTCCAGCCTGCAAGCTCCTGGTAACATAGCAGTGAGTCACTGTCCGTTCAGGATCCTCTTGTCCCATAATGACAATTCAGTCCCAACCTACCTATGCAGGTTCCTACAAGGCTAAATAGGACAAGAGAAGAGGGCTGTTCTGCAAGGGGAGGGGCCCTACATTTCCCTCCAGGCTGACCCACATTTCTTCAATGAATGACAAGGCAGAGTGACAATGAGTGACAGGGCACAGCTCTTAGACAAGATGACCATGTGCCAGCCTGGCAACTGCACAGCTCAAGAAGCAAGGTTCAGGTCTGTCCCACCCCATGCATCCTCTCCCCTGTGCCAGAGCGAGGGGAGGGGGGCACTCCACCATTGCCACAGTGACTGGCTATAGCACCTAGAAGCAAACAGGCAAGGGAAGAGGGAGAGAGCCAGACAGCAGGACAGAGCGGAGCACACTGCACGGGGAAACATGAGTGGCAGGCCATCCCTGCCTGGGCCCAGGAGAGCCCACGGGCGCTGACCTGGCAGGCAGGAAAGGTCAAGTAGTGGTGCAGTAACTGGCCCACGGCGAAATTGCGCACGCTGGCCAACTTGGCCTGGTGCCGCTGCAACCGGGTGAGCAGCAGCGAGAGCTCTTCCAGCTGCGGGCGTGTAGACACATCAGGAGGGAGTCAGCCACCACAGGGCACACCGCTGCAATTATACTCTTCACCCCGTGCCAGGACAACATTGATGTGACACCACTAGGCAATCAATGATCGCATTGGCTCTGTCATTAGGGCAAATAAAGGCACCGCCAGCACAGGGCTGCTTTCTCAGAAGCCACCAGTTCAGCTTCACCAGAAGGATGGGTGCTTTGAAGGGAGTTAACCAATCACAGTGAACTTTGAAGGGAGAGTTAACCAATCACAGTGAACTTTGAAGGGAGAGTTAACCAATCGCAGTGAAGGCCAGGGAAGAAAGGAGGGGTGTTAAAGGAGAAAGCAGGTAGGTAGAAGAAAGAGGGGACCAGCCCAACATTCTCCTCCACTTTTCTCAGTCTTTGGAGGCCTGCTACAAAGCCCGAGTGAGCCGCTGGGCCTCTCTGTCACCTCATCACTAAAAAGAGGCCAAAAGCTGCCTTGTGGGCTGCAGTTGATTGGCTCTGAGGGAGGAAATACCATGAGCTAGGGTCTCATATGCTAAGGCACACGTCAATCACCTGGAGAGGGAAGTGGGGAGCCGCTTACCGATTTTCCGTGTAAGCTGGGAGCGCTGACTGTGTGGGTCATGTAGCCCATGGATGGCATGGAACGCCGGTCCACATGAGAGGAGTTCTGTAACAGGAGAAGAGAAGCCAGACTGAGGCCAGGCAAGGAGCCCTCAGTCACTCACTGCCAGGCCCACCTACCACGCGCCCTTCTGCCTGTCTGAGCCCTGGGTGCCTGGTCTCCAAAAGGAACACACAGCCTTCCTCACTAGGCATAGTACAGCAAACTGAAAGTCGTCCCTGGAGAGGTAAGTCTCAGCTAGGTTGTTATGGATACATGGACCGACTGAAGGCAAACACCTTTTCCTGCCTTGTAGGCTGCCAAGAAGCCAGAGTGACTCTGTCTCTCAATGTCAGACCCCAGTCACCTGGCAGAAGTTCCCAGGCCTCACCTTAAGAGCATGACCCCGTGCCTTCCTGGGAGACCCTCCCAGAGAGATGTCCACACTCCTCCTCTGCTCAGGTGGCTTCACTGTGACTCTTTCTGCTGGTGTATGTGGCCGCCGGGGTGGTAAGGGCTTGGGAGGCCCTAGAGGAGGGATGTCAGAAGGAGATGGAGGCACAGAGATGGAGCGGGGCACCTCTAGCAGGCTACGGCTGCGGCCCTGCTCAGTGAACTCCGGGGAGCCAGCTCCTATGGGCGCCGTGGGGCTGCCATGCCGGAACTGCTGCCTCTGCTGCCACTCGTAGAGCTGCCACACGGTCCCATCCCTGTGTGCCCGACGCTCCTCACTGGACATCTTCAGATGGCTTGCTCGGTCCTGTGCGTACTTGTAGTCACTGGGCAGGTTCCGGGGAGGAGGTGAAGAGCTCCCAGAAGGATGTCTAGTGTTTTTGGGAAGAGTCTGGTAGTTTTCCGGGAAGGACAGGGGCTGACTGGGACCCTGGCGAGGAAGTGTCTGGTCTAAGGGCAAGCTGAGAAAGGGAGAAAGAGCATGTCAGGCCATCACTCAAGGCAACATAGCTAAGGAAACTCACAAGATCAGCTTGCTGGGGAGACTGTGAGGACCCCCAAACAGTGACTGAAGCAGACACATAGGGCTTTGCACTGAAGAAAATTCCAGATGCAGTTTTCTCTTACAGCCAGGATCACCAGGGGGTTACCACTCCTGATGCCTCTCTTCTCCTGCCAGCTGTCAATGACAAGCAATGTTTGTGGGTCTGGGAAGGTCCCATAGTTCTCTTCTTCTGCCTGGGAGCCTAGCACTGCTGTAGGAATTCCTACAGCCAGTAGCCTTTAAGTTACCCTCCCACTTGGGCATGGCCTCTTATACTATAAATGCCGATGTAAAGCCGCGTCCAGCCTGTGGGATTCGGTCGCTGTTCCCCATTCAAGCAGAGGACTATAATCTGTGAGTCTACCCCTAAATAAATAACCCTCTATTATACTCAATTCTGAGCTAGTGTAGGATTTCTTTTAAGCATCTGTCATCACAGCATCAACCCCTGAAGCTCACAAGGAAAATGGCTGGAGCAGGAGTCTTCCCTTTACTACCTTTCTAACCCAGAAACAGCTTCCTTCCCTCCTCCAGACAACTCTGAGAGCCTCCTAATGTATTTCCTGTACATGGTCACCTGATCTGACCACTCCAGTGTGCCCCCAAAACCCCTCAGTGCCCTGCTGTCTATATAATATTTAAATCCTTAGCCTGGTGCCCATGGCTTCCTAACATCTGATGGAAGCCTACTCTGAAACCCCTGTTTCCTCACTGCTCCTTCCAGGGCCAGTGCTCTAGAGTGCAGTCGATGGAGGAGCACCCCCACAGCCCCCATGAACATCCATACCCATCGGACATCAGGGAGCTCCCCCACCTCAGCAACTTCTCACTATAAAAAGGAAAAGTAGGAAGTGGCCTGCCTCCGGTTTGAATCTGAATTCTACCATACACGGGTTATAGGACCTCAGGAAGCTTACTGACTACTCTGAGCCTCAGTTTCCCTACCTATATGTGAGGTAGCATTATTGTCTCATCTAGGGGTTCTGAGAACTAATGAGGTCAGTAAGAGTAAATGCATCCTCAATGGCTGAGAGCCAGAAGGTCCTCAGCAGGCAGTGCCCCTTCCTGTCACTGCTTCCCTTGCCCCCATGGCTGAGATCCGGAAGGTCCTTCACCAATATCTGCTTCCCTCTGGTCCTCATAATGCTGCTCTTCCCTCTATATTCAGGTCCCCAAGCCCTGTTTATTCAAATCTTACTCATTCTTCTGGACAATGGCCCACATTTCTTCCGGGGCCACAGACTACAGTGTGTCCATTATTTAGCTTGTTGTTTCAGTATGGGACTTTTCCAAGGTCCTGGAAAGATGTGATATTAATATTTCCTAGACACCTCTTCCCCAGCCAAGCTGAACATCCTTAAAGGACAGAAATAGGACTCCGGGTGTGAGAAAATCATGATGCCACCACGAGGTATGACTGAATGCTACTACCACTGGCTAGCCCATTTCCTGAGACATGGGAAAAATCAGCAAGGGACAAAATATGGATTTCTTGGGCTGGAGAGATGGCTCAGCAGTTAAGAGCATTGCCCGCTCTTCCAAAGGTCC
>LOJH01000714.1:15967-50940 GCA_001685095.1 Ellobius talpinus
CACACACACACACACACACACACACACACACACACACACACACACGGGGAGGGTCGAGAAGGAAAGAGGAAGAGCAAGAGAGAACAATAGTAACATAATGATAACAGTGACAAAAACTGGAGGAATTGACAACTTTCTTCTCTGGGAAACAGTTTTGGAACATCTCGAGAAGTAAAATGTGGAGTTATCTTAAGACCCAGAAATCCTAAAACTAGGTATATAAACAGAGATTTGGCAACATCATAAGAGAAAATTCAGTAATTTTTCCAGCTTATTTTTTAGCTCTGTGAAAATTGTTAACATTCCTTTCTTTATAATAGAAAGTTTTCATTTTCTACAGCCTGGTATAGCTTTGCTAGTCTTACTATGGATTTTTATAATTTTCTGAAACACATTTTGTAACCATTGAAAGACAAATTAAGGAAGAGAGAAAGATTAAAACTAAGCAAGCCAAGAAACTCTCTAATGCTTTTGAATACTATCAAGCATTTCCAGAATAGTGCTATTGAGTGTGAACTACTAAAAACTAATAAAAAAAAAACAGTAACCAAACTAATTAATTTTTTATCATGTATATGCCTGGTACCTACAGAGGCCAGAAGAGGGCGATATGTCCCTTGGAACTGTAGCTCTAGACAGTTGAGAGCCTTAAGGCAGGTGATGGGATTGAACCCACTTTCTCTGGAGGAACAGCCAATACCCTTAAGTTCTGAGCTATGTTGCAGCCTCTAGAGAGTCAAAGTCTGAAAACATATTTGTATGAGAAGTAGACACCTGGAGCTGGAGAGCCAGTTCCTTCAGTAAAATCCTTAGCGAGTAAACATAGGAACCTACACAGCCAGGGGCGGTGGCATGTGGCTATAATCCTCTTCCTCATATACACACAGGTGGATCCTTCAGACTTGCTGGCTATGCAGTCTAGCAGAATCGGATCTAATCTAATCAGAGACTGCATCTCAAAAAGGAAATTGGAGCCGGGTATTGTGGCACACACCTTTAATCTCAGCATTAGCATTTGGGAGTGAGAGGCAAGCAGGTCTCTGTGAGTTCCAGGCCAGCCTGCTCTAGAGTTCCAAGCAGTCAGGGCTACACGGGGAGACACTTTCAGAAATAAAATAAACAAAGGGACAACTGAGAAAGACATCCAGTGTTGCCCTCTGGACTCCACATGCACATACAAACAAGTGTATACACATGCATGTTTAGATACAAACACAGACAGATGCAAATTCACCACATCCCAAAACCTCTTATAGATGAATATTTGCAACGTATGTATTGTTTTCTCTTTAGGGTAACTTCAATAAAACCAGACAAAACTTGAGAACTCGAACCAACTGACTTGCATAAATTCTCCTTTCATATAACCTAAGATTTTTATTGCTATATCTTCTGTATATATGTACTTTTCTGTGGGACGAATTTAAGAGAAATGTCACAAAATTCAAAGCTTCTAGGAAATAAATAGATCTCAAATAAATTCTTGAAAATCATGTTCTTCAAATGAGTGAATGCTGTATTACTACAAGCCTCTGTCTTGACACCTAATGAACTAAATATGGACAACTCTGGGTGTTATTTTTCACATTAATAAATATTTAATGTAATCATGCAAATCACATCACTTGTTTAAAATAGTTGTAATTTTCTGGTTTGCTTGCATTTAATTCTAGCAAGGGGAATTCTCTGAAGCTGTTTATTTTCTACTTAAATAACAGAGTGCTTATGTGCATGTCTGTGTGAGGGTAGTTTCTATTCTCTCAAGAATTACCCATTCTTTAAATGAGACCTTATGATAAGGCTAGCTTCACATTAAGTTGTTACTGTCCCATTTTGAGGTGAACCTTACTAATATAAGGATTTCAGAAAACAAAAGCACATTTGCTTCATCAACATAACCTTTAACATAACTTTTATAAATACTAATGAAAATTTAATAGGAAGAATTTTTTAAAAATTGTGACTCCTAAGCATAGCATCTCATTAATTATTATAATACATAACACATATAATTATATTTGCTATATAGTATCAATTATAATGAGCTTAATATGTAAGTGATTATATATATATATATATTAGAAGATATGTATCTATGCTTTTACATTTTGAGAGAATACCAAAAACCATAGGGTCCTGTATTCAGAGCAATGCCAACATTTTATATAAAATATTCTTAACATAAAGCCTGACACATTTTTGGAAAATTGGATGAACTAGAAAGGAACAAGCTCATTTTGTTTACTGTGTTCATAACCCACTATTTTGCACTAGAACACTGATGGAGATTTAGAGGAGACCACAAGGGAACTCAGTACAGATGAATCATTCCACTGATTGCCCAGCAGACACTGTGAGTATCAAGGGAGTGATCCAAATTCCACTCTCGGCTACTAAATGGAGTAAAACAAAAATAAAATTCATTTAAACAGGCTCTGGGAAATTTTCATAATATCACTAATTTTTAGGTTTGTAAGAGGGTTGGTTTTCAACAAAATAAAGGCATTATATTAATTTTGCCAATGAAAGTATATATGCGTACAAAATCATTTTGTATTATAAGTTATTACACAGGCTCACATCAAAGTCATTCTGTATTGTGGCTCTTTCTTTTACGCAATGCAGTTTTCCAAGTTACCATTACATATGACTTAGGCTAAGGATAACATTTAAAACAATATTTCAAATAGTTATGGGGAAATTGAGATAATTAACATTTAGCTGGACTTAATTAAGAATAGTTAAGAACACTTTCTGCTCTTACACAGACTAGAGCTCAGTCCCAGCACCCACATCAAGCAGCTCACAACTTTCTCTAACTACAGCTCCAAGAGAAACCTGATACTCTCTTTTGGCTTCTTTTGGCTCTCTTGCACATGTGTGTATGCATACACATACATGCACATACACATATACAGTCACAAACTTAAACAAATCTTTAAAAAAATACTCAGCTATTCTCCTTAACATGCCTGTGGACAAAATCTGGTGTTGCTATCCTGAGACTGACTCATTGATCCACCGAAGTGCCTCACGGTCTGAAAGTGTCCAGAGTAATGTTGACTGATTAGTTTAAACACAGGTGAATTAATGTATACTCTCCAATCGAAGTGAGTAAAATAGTTTTAAGTGGTCGTATTTTATAGTTTTCCATTGCAACCATAAAGCCTGTCTGTTTATCTTATGCAGACAACAATCACAGAAAACACAGCAAGTCCAAAACAACCTACCAAGTATCGTAGGAAGACGGTTGATGCTCTTGGCCAGGTCTTATATCAAGTCTGAACAACATGACCGTTACAAACTTACCATTTCACTCTCTGATGTAATTCAAATCTACACTTTAAATGTCGACATGTCAAAAGTGATACTATTTATTAAATTCTGTATATGATTATCCAGTTATTTTGCTTAATGAGATGTATCATTCATTATAGCAGTGATCCCACACACCAATAACCGAGGCAAAACATTTAGTGAAAATCTACTGTGCTGTGTAAATTTTCAAACTTGTTTCTTCTGTATGAAAAAATTGATGGTCAGAAATGTGCATTAAGTTTGAAAACACAGATAAATGTTCAGTTAAATGTCAAGCTTGTTCATCAGGTACTGCTGTATATCACTTACATTCAAAAGATATTAACAAAGGCAGCTGAAATGATGTTTAATCCAAAATATTAATCGCCTCATTGTCACTTGGATAAATTAATGAGCCCTGAGGAAGTTATAATTGACAGGAGAGGGAGGTTTACAGAGTATACAGAGGTGATGCTGATGGAAGATGCCACTTGAACTCCACTTCCCAAAGACAAAGAGCCGTTATGAGTTCTACAGTAATAAGAGTTAAAGGTGATCTCCTAGGCTCAAGAAGCAATTGTTAAGCACAAGGGTGAGGAAAGGGGCAAAATGGGGCTCAGCCTGACAATTCTAATGTCATGTGTTCTCTTGAAAAGCAACATCATTTCGGTTTGACTTATATTTGATTTGCATTTTATCTCTTGTTTGTACTACGTGTGTATACCTCGTCTCCTTCTGCAGTGGAATTTCAAATCACCAGCCTTCACACCTCAGAGGTATTCCGAAGAGGAAGCCCACTAGAGTTTACTACTCCTAAAACAGAGTAATCACCAAATCCTAGAACTAAGGACAATGGGCTGGTAATGATAGCAAAAATCTCATTACTTCCATGAATTCAGTCTCTCCAAACTTGATATACAAATGTAAAATTCTGTTGGGCTCTTGGATGCTCGTCTCAGTTTCATTTTCATGAAAACTAGGGATGAGCTCCTCCAGTTGTAAAACTGAGTTGTGCAATGTTGTGATTGACAGAATTATATGCAACTGTCACTTAATCAAGTTCACAAAAACACAGTATATCAAATCATAGAAAAGAAAGCATGGATTCTAACCACTTTGTCCTCCTTTGGGAAAACATCCAACGAAGCAGAGCAGGGAGAGAAGAAAGAGAGAGAAACAAGAATGAGCCTCACATTAATAAAGTGATGTCAAGGCAACACATACATTTCTTCAGTGTTAAAACACAGAAAGCACATGCTGGATGCAAGAACTGAGCGCACTCTCCTGAGTTTTAGATTCCAGACTAGTCCAAAATTTAAAGTAGTATTTGGTGTCAGGCATCCTGATAAAGATCTGCAATCCTAGCTCTCAGGAGGCTGTGCCAGAAAGATCCCAAAGTTGTTATCAATCAACAGCAATATGCTTCAGAGAGCAAGCAGTATCTCCAAAGCAAAAACAAAGGAAATCTTCAGAAAAAAATGTCAGTTCACCACATGCTACCTCCTATTATTGAAAATACTTTATTAAACACATAGAATGATACCAAAATTTTATTAAGATTACAGTGAAAATGGTTAGAGACAAAATTTATAAGAATATCTAATGAAATGTCATATATAAAAATTGGAGAAATACAAGTACTTTAGGCATGATGACTTATCCCATAACAGTAAAAATAGTATTTATTTATATGTATTTCAATATTTTATCATAAGAGAAAACAGGATTAAATACTATTTTGCTCTTACCCATAAGACAAATTTTAAGCTGTTCCTTCTTTAGTTTCACTTCGATAAATAAATATTTATTTCAAGTTGTGGTAATTTTAGCGTAAGAGGGATGAACTAAAACATGCGTCCGTATCTGTACCAAAGAATTTAAGCACTTCCTAGCTCAGTTTTCTTTAAACAACCTGAATTTGACCCTAACAACTTCAATATACCAGCGATCGGCTGTGTGGCAGCTGGATTGCCTCAACCCTATGATGGGAAGTTAACAGCTTCAGCAGCTGTGGGTACTCAGGCAGCACTAACCCGCGGCTGGCATGCACTAACTGCATTGCCAGCAGAGTTCAGACTGGTACGTACTGGAGTCACTTCCAGGACCCACCTGCAAAACCCATCCCAGAGTACGTATTTACAAAATCTAAAAATTGGATGAGGGGCTAACAAATACATCTTATGAACTCTCTACATGGGACATTCGCTTAAATTCTTTTTATTTCACTCTGATAACAAGTATAAAAGTTGATCACTAGTCTTTGTTTTATAGCTAAGGAAACACTTGTTTAGAGATGACAGTGGCCTTATATTAAGCTATAAAGTGTGCTTATTATACTCAGTGTCTTAATTCCCCTGGAAGAAATTCTAGAATATCCTACTAAAATTCAGATGACCAACTAATTAATATATGGTCACCTGAGAAGTTTGTTCTCAATCTTAATTGATTTTTCCAAATTAGAAGAACTTCAAGAGTAGTTAAAGTTTTAATGATTTAAAATATGTTTATATCACATCCTGCACATGGCTAGACAACATGATAAATACTTGGACTAAATACTGGTAAATTTTTAAGGCAGAGTTCATCGCATGTGTTCAATGCTAGACCACAGATCTTAACCAAATAATTCATTTGAATTTCTCTACAAATAATTCTACTTTACCAGTGCGGGTAATGTAAGAGGCGTGTTACACTCAAATGTATTATAGAGTAGATACTTGCTAATATGGGTCTTGAATTTCACAAATTGTAATGTTGGGGTCTGTCCCACTAGAATTTATTTATTCTTTGTTTAGAATCTTAAAGCAGAAAATATTTGTGCTAACTTAAAACTATGGTACAGCAAAATACAGTGGTCTCATCTGAGCAAAATTGGAAAGTTTCTTCAGGTAAAAATACATCTCATAACCCTAGCATATAGAAATGGATTATTCCATATGTTCCTTAAATATCTGACTAGTTCTTTTGAGATGAACATGGTGCTAATCCTTTGACTTGATAGTAAAACTTAAATTACTATTATGATAGCTAACTGTTGCTTAATATATTATAGCTACTTTCAAGGATTCTATAATCCTTAGTGATACTAAGTTTACATTTCCTTTGAAAATTAAGTGCTTTGGACAGGTATTGTTTTGGATTGAGATGGGAATCATTTAAAAAGCTCCACACATGCGAAGTATCTTATTTGGTGCTATGTTCATCACTATAAAACACAAGCCGCTGAAGGATGTGTTCCTGTGCATATTACACGCATGCTCTAGTCTCAGACCATGCAAGTGATTACATGCTGGCAAATGCAGCGGCTTTGTTCAGCTCTTGGGCACCTGGTGCATTCACAGGACACTCACATTGTTCGAGCGCAGAGACACACGGCCTCCACAGCGTGCACAGAACTTGGTGCGACAATAGGAGCAAAGATGGCCACATCCGTCAGCAAACTTGGTCTTATGACAGATTCCACATGTCGGGGCATCATCTTTGTGCTCGCCCTGGTACCGCCGGGCTTCCTCTCCGATTTTTCTCACTTGTTCCTTATAGCTTTCAAACTGTTGATGCAATCTCCTGGGCAAAAGAGACAAGAGAATAAACTAAGTAAATGAAGGAAGACAGACAGCTCAACAATTTTTCCTAAAGAAAATTAAAGTTAAGCTGTTTGAGGAAAAGCAGTGCATGCAAATCTACTTTCCCCACAAGGGTGAAAACAGGCAATCTATCTGGGGATACACAAACCCTGATCTTTCTTGACCTCAACAAGATCCTACTTTCACTACTCTGGTGTGCATCATCCACAGCTGCTAAGGCAAGCCCTTTCCCAAAAGAACATTTACAGCAAGACTCAAATTCTCCAATTCATCAATTCAAGTCCTTCAGTCTTAAATTGCTATACACAGATCGATTGGAAGAAAACCCTCCAACCTACAGAGAGTCTCCCAGGTTAAGGATTTCTCCACATTGTAAATGAGAATGAAGAGTGTTGCACCAAGCCTAGTCGACAGTCTTGGGTCATCTCAGCGGGAGTCAGACCTGGGAAATAGCTGATCAGATTCATCATGTGTTTGAGCTAGTGGGCTGGCCCTGAGGGCTCCCTAAAACACAGAATGCACAGATGGCATTCTTAATCTGGCAGTTAATGTTGCTAATGTTGCAGTCCACAGAAGGGAACTGTGAGAGCTGCACTCCCCAGACATACGAGGTGGTGAGCCAGGCCCATGCTCAGCAGTGCTACTGGACTGCGGGTTGATTATGTTATGTGTTTCTTTTTAACCTCTAACAGTTCTCGAGCTGAACTTGAATCATTATTTTCTCCTTTCCAACGGATAATTTTTCTATTTAATCCATACTTAAAGCGAATGTGTATAAACTCCCATATAACACAACTGATTATGGTGTTGACAGCATTCCCAATTGACAAGTCAGATAATTTCATTTTATAAAAGAATAATGTATGTGGCAGTTAACTTAATGAATGTACAAATACGTGATCCATTCGTTAATGAATATTGGTCACATTCACCATTTCATATTTTGCCATCAATGTAAGTTTGGGTTAGTAGGAAACTATCAGGGATGACGATTCTTTCTAAGGATGTGTACAAAATAGCACTGGGAGTCTAATACCTGCTAGTAAATAGAATGATTGTGAGAGATGAAAGAAAATAAATAACCCCAGTTGAATAAACAGAAATAAATTCCAACATAAGGGGAATCAAGAATAAACATTTATCTAGCCCCTAAGTCAAACCTTTACATTCAGGGCCACAATGTCAAATCAACTAAGCAATCAAAAGTCTTTCAGGAGTCAGGTTAAGAAAGAGTTTTCTTATAAATTTAATCTGTAATATAGAGTATGACTTAGTATGGGTGTTAGTAAACTTTTCAGTAAAAGGTCAGGCAATAAATACTTTAGTCTTTACGACTATTTTAAATAGAGTATTTGCTGTAACTTCCACTGTTCTGTTAGGAAATGAGCCATAGATAGGCTTTAAATGAATGACTGTGGATACATTCTAATAAAACTTTTATTTATGAAAATAGAGACAGAAGGCTACATTTGGCTAATGGGCCAGTCTTTCAATTCTTCACTTAGGATTTGTTTTATGCTAAGATATAATGGCTCCCAAACAAAATTCTTCTGACATTTTAAAATTTAAACTTAGAAATTCTATACATTTTACTAGGATCAATACAAAGGGTTTCTATCTCAGGATTTTAGTTTTTTGCTCTGTTTTTAGTATATGTACGTATGGTTCTTGAGATTGAACCCAGGGCCTTGTGCACACTAAGTACACATTTTAAAACTGAAACACACATCCAATATGTAACATGTGAGGTTCTGGCCACTAAGAGAAAATCCTTTTTTATTGCAATATTGTGGAGGTCCATGTGTTCATTTCATAAGTCATTTCATATTTCTTAATAATGCATCATTACTACTTTTGTATATGATACTGGTCTCCAACCAATTAGTAAATATAAGAGATGAGGAATTTGGCCAATAATGAAGACAAATATCTTCTTGATGAAAACCAATATGAATTCTATCTATGTGTATAATACTTAAATATAGTTATAATTTTCATTGTCCATACTGAGGGGAAAATATATAATTAACAAATGAGTTGATAATGACAAACTTTCTGAAAATAATCTCATTTACTCGCATAAACTCATAAAACCCTGGTGAAATGCTTTCAACATAGTTTAAAATGAATGTTGGAGCAGGAAATAAAGTGTGTAAAGTCCATAAAAAGTAAAACAGGGGCACTATTTGACAAGGTAACATAACTAAGATGCAGAGATCTGTTTGGGAGCAGGCACTGAGGCTCGGTGATCAATAACTTCGTTTTAATTGTTGTACAGTGAAAGTAAATGCTTTAGATAGGCAGCCAACAAAAATACTTGAAACAAAACGTATGATTTCTCCACTCAGTGGTGGAAAAATACAAAATTCAAAAAAGACAAAAGATTTAATTTAAAAATAAAAACAAGGAACTACAGAGAAAGAATGGTTAAGAGCTGTTGCAGGAGATAGCAGAGATAATGAACTCATTAGGAATCATAAGTAGAATGCAGTGTAGCATCAGTATTAGACAAAGATGTCCATACCAGATTGTTAAAATTCTAGTTAAATGAGGCTTAGAAAAGACAGACTCAAACAAACCATGATTTGTGATTTCTAATGAGGTGAGTTATTTACATTAAACACAAAGACAGACAGAATATTTGCAATAACAGTAAAAAAAGATATTTCAAGAAGGAGTAAAAAAGCAAAAAAAAAAGCATGAGTAAATAAAATAAAGTATAATATTTAACTCAGAAAGCATTACTAAGCCAGGTAGAGGATTCACAGCTATATGCTCGGCACTCTGAAGGATGAAGGATGAAGATTGAGTTTACGGCCAGCCTCTGTTATAAGTTAAGACCTCATCTCAATAAAACAACCAAACACACACACATACACACACACACACGAATGCAGGCACATGCACACACATACAATTAGTGATAATAAAAATAGCCTATTATCTAAAGGTATGAATTTAATGTTTACATAACAATTTTGAACTTAACTGAATAAAATATAAAGCATAGGAAAATTTATCTTCAAAATTTTAATCCTTTCTTGTAATTGACAAATAGATAAAAATACATCACAATAGAGAATATTGTAAGATAAATATAAAGTGTAATCTAATGGACAAACATACAGAAGCATATATGCATATGAAATGTATGCACATGGGTTGTATTACATAGCTATGTGTGTAAATTTCTTGATCAAGCACATTAATAAATCTGGGTAAGATTACCTCTGTTTCTTCCTGTGACATTTTTCAAGTCATATATGAAGATTTTTGAAGGAGTATCTGAGATATTTTCATGCTGAGGTGGAATTAGTTCATGATATTTGTTCTCCCTCTTGTTCTCCCTCTTTCCCTTTCTCCATATATATAATATATACAACATCATACATAACATATATGCATGTATGTATATGTGTGTATATACACACACAGTCCAAACATAAATGTAGATATGTGTCTGTGTGTGCGAAACATTTCATACTAAAGAGGAAAAGATCCTTTCTAGCTTATCAAATAACAATGAATAGCAAATGAACTCAACAGAATTACAGAGGTAAATGCATTTACTAATATTGACAGGTGTCAAAGAACTGGTAATACATTTAATTAGTTTTCAGAAGGAATACAAACATTTGACTCTACAATAACACTGTGAAACAGACAGCACCATTTCCACTTTATTGACAGGAAAACCAACATCTGTTTGAGACTGTGACTTCCCATGTTGACGTATCATTCTAAATTCACCGTCTTAAGAACTTCACCCGAGCTCACATAAAGGGCGACAAAAAATGTGGATTCCACTTGTAACTTAAAGCATTTCTGGAACCACGAAAGTGTGAATTCACCAAGTAGACCTTTGGTAAAATATACGAACAAAACCTGATAAGGGAAAAGCAAATACAACGGTGATTGTCCCCCACTCCCTTTTTACCAAACTGACTTCAAGATACTGTTTTCTTATCAAAACTACAACCCTGATCTTAATGGTTTGAGGTCCCAGGATCTACTATTTTGAATACTTTTGCTTCTTATACTATGTGGTCTCTTAGATCATGACAAAGAAGTAAATATTCTTTCATGAGCAAGCACACTCAAGTGTTTTACTAGGAAGAGGAGGTGTTTCCATTGATGTGTGAGGTCGAAGCCTCTACAGTCTTACTTTCTCCTTTGGAGAGTGAGGGTACTTGCAAGGAAGACAGCCACCAGGGTGCTGTCTTTTCCCAGAGTGGGTACATAAAGGATCAGGATAGCTCTTTCCCAAGTCCTTTGCACAAAAGCTCAGAAAACCGTTCAGACAGGCAACATTCATACTTTATCAAGGCCTCCTGTCCACTGGCCCTAGGCAGCCTGTATCCATCTTAACTCGTCTCATATGTGTTACAGCAATGGATTCAGAATCGGCCATGTTCACAGAAGGGCTGTAAACATCCGAGAAGGCAAAGACCATGATCTTTCTGTGGCTGGAAATTTATTACAGCTTCAAACTGCTTTCTTCTGACGTTTCTTCCTTCAGTTGCAGGACTGAAAGACACAGTAACTTTGGTCCCTAACAAGCTCACTGACTTTCTTTCCATTATAAAGAAAATCAAGAAAGAAGAAAGGAGAGAGGGATGGATGGATATAAAAGAGGGAAGTGATTCATCACACTCATGCCCTCAAAACTGCTCCGTAACCTGTAATACTCTAATCAATTGGTCTCTTAGCACAATCTTAATGACCTTCCTCAATACACACTCCTCTGAAAATGTTCTCACATCTCATATTCTCAAGACACTATCTTAAAAATGAAATCGAATTCTGGGACCAAAATACTGGTAGTGAAACTTTCAATAACATGCACATTTATTTTTGTTTTCTGCATCTGTTGCTTTAACACTTAAATCCATTTTTAATATGTGACAGTGTTCTACCACAAATAATAATAATATTGTATTATATGGCATTTCAGCAAATGAGGCAGTGACTTTAAAAACTGTGAAATTTATTTATAGTCTTTAATATTGAATTGACATATTGTTATTGATTAGCAAGATTGGCAAAATCACAGATTTCAATTATATATACAAAAAATGAAGTAGTATAAAAACAATGATATTGAAATTTAAAGTTTTCTGAATGGGAGTCATTTTTGTCACTATATAATATTATTGAGTTATTTCCGTAAATGCATTCAGTTCAAGAAACTCGTGATTCCAGGGATGAAGCAGTCAGTTCAGTGATTAATGGTTTATACTTTAAATTATATACCGGAAGACATCCTGGTACGATAGTGAACAGTTGTTGAGCAAGCACTTCAGAGAACGGTCTAGAGTTAGCACAGGTCCTCACAAGTTTATTTCTCTGCTGTGTGGTTCTCTCTCCCATCCACAGAGAAATCAGAAGACTAGCATATCTTTCTCATGTCTTGCCTTTACAAAATCTAGGCGCACAGAACTGGACCGTAGGAGAGGAGGGATGGGTAACTGCTGCTTTCCCAAGCAGATACTTAAGGAAACAGACAGCTTGCCCCCAAGATTAAGGGAGGAATGGGGCTTAGGGGAATCTACATGCAGCAGGACCATGTGTGGAATGTTTGCCGAATGGTGACTGAGTGTGAGTCCCGAAAACAATAAGTATGGACTATGTTTCCTTTCTCTACTGCAGAAAAAACATATAGATAGAAATTACTGTGTATTCCTTTTACCGTACAGGCAAGTGGACACCATCAAGAGCCCAGAAAATAGAAGATATAGAGATTAAGGGCAAGATAAATCTTCTAGTATTGTCACACTAATTAAAAGCTTCTCAAAACCATAGCAGATGCCCAACCAGTAAGACATGACAATGATTAAAAGAACATGCCTTACTTCACTGATATTTTGGAGGCATACTATTTAAAATGTGAACATTATATTTTGGTAAAAATAAATCCAGATTTTCTTTTTGTTTTGTTTTCTTCAAGTTTAGAGCCTATTTAGAAAATGTAGTATCTATGATACATATGTTAACAGCATTTCATTTCCTTAACATAATTGAACAACTATATTTTAACCATAAACATTGAACACTACCTTTGTGAAAATAAATTTAAAAATCAAATATTATGACATATGTGTATGTGTGTAACATATATGTAATATATGATCCATCTTTCTAGCCCCACATGTATGGATTTAAATGTATTGTTTAAAGCATTTAATAATTCAAAAATTCACAAATGATATAACAAAGTCATATTTACTCTGGCATTTCTTTTCTGGTTCTGGAGGTCCAACAAGGCTTTGTGTGTTAGATAATGAAATACATCCAAGTCTTGATAATTAAAGTTACTATAGTTCAAAAACTATTTTTATCCTATACCTAAAAACATGATTTATCTGTAGTTTAAAATAAACATATTTTTGCTTAATGTAAGTGTCCAGCAGATGGCACTACTGGCTTTTATTTTTATATTTACTTCTCAGCTACTTAAATTAATTTTCTTAAAAACTTCTAATGTGTTAAAGAAAGTTAGTAAAATCAGCAGGGGTGTAACTTATTATAAATATGTGTATTTAGAGATGACTGCAAAAGAACAATAGGCATTTATAAAATCTTGCAATTTCTGCTCTTTTAAAGAGGATTTTCTTTCTATGTAGACTTAATACAGGCCTGTACGTATGTGCACATGGACACACATTACACACATATGTATTCACATGCATATGTACACATGCACGTACATTTGGCATAGTATGGGGTCTGTTGTATATTTTTCTACTGTCAGTGAGTTTTCATTTCAATCCTTCGTCCCCCACTTAGCACAGCCAATCAGTGTCCCACAGTGTTCTGAAAGCACTGAGCAATGACACTTAGGGCAAGCAAGAGCCGAACCGGTGATTAGCTATTAGTGTTTTATTGTCTGTTACTTAAGCCAAGCATTTATTTTTAATTTCCTTTTCAATTTACCAGAGGAGGCCACTCCCGAGTGAGCATTAAATGGAGATTTCTCAGGACAGGGAGCCTTGCTCACACGCCTTTGCATGTTTGCTCTCTTCCCTTTCCCTACGGTTTGCCCTTGTGCTCCAGAAAGTAGTGAGGCTTAGCAGGTTTTAGTGACAGGTCTCAGAAACACTGCATCTGGGTTATGTCGTGATGTCACCTGTAACATAACAGAGCTCAACAACTGAAAACCTGGGATAAGAATGGGAAATGTTTAAAGTTTTGGCAAACAGGTTTGCTAAAGTTCATTACACTCAAGAGGAAAAAAAAAACCATGTAAAATGTTTGCTGTTACTGTTAGTACAAAAAAAATGAATAAACCAATTACACAATTGGAAACTTTTGGAAATGAATATATCTATCTTTTTAAACCTAAGCCTAAGGTTGGCTTCCTTGGGAACAAATCTACATTATCTGTTTCTTAGCTTTGTGAATATGAAGAATAATTTAAACCCAATTTTCAACTTCTCCACGTGTGGGCGACTAGGAAGAATCGCTAGGAAGCCAGTGGAGATAATCAATGTTAAGTGCTTAGTACGATGTCCAGAACATGGGAAAGCTCCGTACACATGAGCTATTATTATGCATGGATATGGATAATACATGAGGGAAGAAAGTACTTTGCTTTTACGTTTCAGAATACACTTAGCTGATAACTTTGGGAAGCATCTATGACTGGCAGGGTTTCTTGGCATATGGGTATCAATATAAGTGACTTAGATAATTGATCAATAGACCAAATGTAAAGGCCAGAAAGGGCATTTCATCAGGCGAAAGTCAGTCTGAAAGACACACCCACTAGATTGAGCAGTCCTGCTGAAAGCCTGGGAGCTGCAGCCAATGGGAGAAAACAAAAATACCTAGCTGAAATCTGAAAAATTTCCTAGTATTTTTTATGGTTATTACTACTACACAATTAGAAGACGGAAGAAGAGGAAGGAGGGAAAGAAATAAAAAAATTAAAAAGATCTAGTAAGATCTAGTATTTTGAATATGGGTTATTTTGAACTTAAATATTCAAACTACCTCACTCACAGACAAGCTTTAGGTACCGGCAATTTATTCAATGGAGGCGTCACAGAGATGATGAAGCTAAAGTGTTAAGTAACAGGTTCATGCCAGTAAGTTCTTCAAGGCCAAGCACAGGATAGATCTTGCCTTCTAAAAATTCTGGATGGGGTAACAAAATTGGAAAACTGATAACATATCAAACACTTGCTGCTTTCAATTTGAATGAATTTACACACATGGAGTTCGTCCAAATTTACACACATGGACTTGAGCAAATTTGTTTATTTTTTCTTCTTTCTCATGATAAACTATTAGAAACAAGGTTGCTGCAAGGACTTTTCAGTGATAGCTTGCAAAGTAATACCTTCTTTTTTCATTATTATACAACAATAATTCCCTTCAAACAGCAGTGGCCCCGTGAAACTCTTTGAGCTTTTGTTTCTGAGGAGCAACAGAGATACACAGGATCAAGTACAAGCTGTGATGAATTATTTGCAGGGTGTCTGATGACCCTGCCTTCCACGACCCTGTCTTCTCCCGGTCAAGTTCATATTTGAGGATCCCAGCTACTGGCTCTCACTCACTCACCCCATCACCGCAGAGCAGTCTGGACAGAGGTTCTGCCTCACCCACTTCTCTCTAAAGGTGGATGATGAAGCCAGATCAGTTTTATTCGGGGCACAGAAAGGAAATATGTTACCCCTGTCTCACATCAAAAAGTAAGTGTATCAAGGCTTTAAGACATCGCTACTTCATCTGTATTACATCATCATCACATCCCTGCCAACTTTTGGGTTTCCATAAAATGTAAAATAGCTATTGCACACAATAAAGTCACTGAACAATTGCTAAGCTGTCAGTCAAATACTGGCCGCTATAAAATGCATGGAAAATAATGAACATAAAATCAGAACCTGTATTTTGTCCCATTCTAGTAACCTGTTAATGGATTGGAACATATAATTAAGACAAAGAACTATGAAATAAATTATCTAAATTGAATCAGAACGTGAAAAGCAGTTTCCTCAAACATTCTACTTTTAGAGCCTAAATTAAATATCAGAGGAATAAGAAATTTATTCTTTAAAAGGCTTCCTCTTTTTCATTTTTAAAGCAGAGAAATGCAAGCTTCCTGGGTTTTCCCTGCACAGTGTACAGAATTAGTCAGCCATCATTAGGTACAATATCTTCTCAGGCACTCAACAGTGCAATTCATGACAAGTGACAAGACATAATCTCTTTTCCATTATATTTGCTAATGGTAAAATCTGTTTTCATCTTTTCATTAAGACATACTGTTAATATGCATATAAGACCAGGTATCATCTCAGTAATGTAACAGGTGCTTTAAATAACTTGAGTTATTATATACCCATGAAAGGAAATGATAAACCAAGTATTTCATACTTCAAGTGTGGAAAACAAATATTGAAATAATGTTACAGCTTTTAATGTCCTCATATGTATACAAAATTCACACCTGTCTCATGTGACCTAGAGCATGCAACCCTCTCTAATCAAGTCCAGACAACCTCTTCTACCTTCCAGCCATAGCCAGGAATAATTAGTCTATTTTTAAATGATGCCATCTTATGCTATATTTAGACACTAACAATGTGTCATATCCAGCTCTCATTAATCACACGAAGCTAGGAATATTCCATTTTTGCTTTTCATACTACTGCATTTCCTGTACAAAACTTTAAGTGGTATCAAGCTATTTTGAATACGAACTGTTTTTAATTCAGTAGACTATGTCAACAAGTCTGGACAGAACACTTTCACTTTCTGTCACTGTCATGATTCAATTACAAGAAGCATGGCCAAACTTGAAATCAACAAAGACATTAATTTTATAGCAGTTAGTCACAAAGAAAACACTGCAATATTTTACTTATAAGCAATACCCCATCCTATAGAAGTACAACTCATTTTCTTTAGTACTTTATTGCTCACTGCCAGAGTAACCTTAAAGCATGGGTCCCATTCCATCTTTCTGCAAAAGGCCTATGGAACAGTCCACCAGCAAATATTTCAAAATGAATTGAATTGAAAAACTATTCAATAGAGTGACCCAGGAATATACTCTGACAAGTATATTCTAAAGTTTTATTGACTTTTGTACCTTTTAGGATTAAATAAAGTAGCATAGTGAAATTATTTAAACTTTGCAGAGGAAATAACATAGTTCGCTCTCAGCTGAGATCTCTGAGTGCTAAGCGGCTCTATTGTTACTCTAGGAATACCTTATAAAGCATGAATAGAGTGAGTATTTAGGAAGGCAACACTAAATCAGTAAAACTTGAGCAAAGACTTGAAGAAGATGAGAACCAGTAATAAAGGGTATAACAGCAAATGGACGAGAAGAGTGAACACTGAGGTGGGGCTGGGGGGTAGGAGCAGGTAAGAGCAGGGAGGAGGAGGGAGGCAGGGAGTGCGGAGCTCATAGCCCACCACACAATACTGTGTCTCACACCTGGTGAGCAGGAAGAACTTGAGTGAGAAAATGTGATGAGTGAGCTTCTATGTTCACTAGATTCCAGTAGCTCTGTAGTTCATTTGTTTGTTTGTTTAATGAGATGAAAACAGAATCACATCATTTTCTCCATCCCTTTTATCCCCTTACTCGCCTAATGTACCCTCCCATTGCCTTTTCTCCTCAAATCAATGCCTTCTTTTTAATTGCCATTTTTACACACACACACAAACACACATATTCCTATGTCAGTGTAATCTACTTAACTCAAATAACATTATTTGATGTAAATTATTTCAGAGCTGCCACTTGGTACTGAATTATCAATCTGGGGTGGGGGTGGTTGTACCTTCCCTAGGGAAGAATAGCTCTCTCTCCATTGTTTCTTAGTTGCTTGTAATTTCTGTCTAGGGTTACATGACCGGTGAGGTCACGAATCTTGGAGAGTAACCTATAATCACCCCTTTACTGAACCAACAAGAATTCTGAACTGCATTCTAAATTTTCATCCTTAATACCCACAAAGTGTAGCTCTCGATCATCATCAAATAAGTTTTCTTTGCAGCAGATAGAGACCATTACAGAAAACTACAATCAACTCAAATGTTGTGAAATCAAGTCTCGTAGAAATTTCAGAGAAGCCACACCCATGAAGTCTCCACAGCATGGATGCCTAAACAAGACCTAAACAAGGAAGATATAAATAACGGACACGAATCATGGTAGGTGGAAATCACGCATGGCTTATGAGAGGATAGGAATGAAGACATAGATGATGAGGTCTCTGAGCATCTGGGTGAGCAAAGATGTGTGGTCATGGGAAACCATTCAGCCAATCTTTCTGCATGTTCCTTGCTTTGGATCTTACATAACCCATGCAGACAGGTAAATTTTTATGGTCATGACTACTATAGACCTTTGAAGCTTCATTCTCAGGCTGCATTTACCATTTGGCATCTGGATTCCTTCCTCAGCACCAAAGCAGTCACAGTCTGTTGCACCCAATAAGGCTTCCTCAGGCGCCATGACACAAGAATATCATCTCTATCAGGAGGGAATGCAGAAAATGATGACATCTTTTTTTTTTTCAGAGGAAAACAGATCCAAGTGTGGTGGAAGTAACCATTAGGCACCTATTAAACTTCTAAAGTTTGGCAATGACCATAACATGAAGGCATACATGTATCAATAAAGTTCAAGGAGTTTCATTTATTTATATGTGCGAGGTTAATACTAAGACGACACCACAAATAGGCAGTAATCCCACATATGACAGTCTAAGAGCAATACTGTTTCTACCAATGCCAACCACACTGGCCACAACTTTTGAATCCATGATCCAATAAAAGTATTAGTTCTTAGAATGCAGATTCTAGCAAAATCTTTTGTAATTCTGTTCAGGAGTTTTAAAATGAGTGCTCATTTAATCCTCAGTGCATTAGTTGTTTGTGTGCATGTGTATGTGTGTATGCGTGTGTGTATGCATGTGAGTGTGTGTGTGTGTATTCGATCCATGTTGTTGCAGAGTCTAACGTCTTGATTTTTACGTAAGTTTTCACAATCTGGTGCTGCAAACTCAGCTGTGGAAGGAGTGATAAATGATCAGACACTGAGGAGATGCGCTGTGATGAGCACGGCCTTCTCTTTTGGGTTATTCATCTGTTCGGTTTCATTTTACTTTTCTCTCTCTTCAATTTAAAAGAAGGTTCCCACTTCATGTATGTTCAGAAAGGCCTGCCATAGCAATCTGTCTCAGCCTTCATGTCTATAGGAGTGCTGGTGAACCTGAACAAACACCTGCCACATCCTACTAGGAGAGCCCCGGTCTCAGAGGGGTAGCATCAGAGACAGGCAGCGACCCTACATAGTGGGTGCTTGGCATCACCATTTCGGCTAACGCTCCTTCTTTAAAGTCAGGAATGCAGCCTGGTCAACTCAGCAAGGAAGTATTTTCATGATAAAAGGTTTTTCTGTAATAGGGATGGTAGGCACAGTTCCAAGAATGTAGTTTAAGAAGGAAGAGAAAATAAGAGCAGGCTTGGTGTAACTACATGCAAAGCGAGAGGCAACTTTTCTTATTAATTACTCACATCCAAAACCTGGTGGGTTCAGTATGTCTCCTGCCTAAAAATAATTTAAATAGCCTGGCTTGGAGCACTGCTGATTTGTCCCCGCGTGCATCCCGCTGGTCACCTTTCTAGATTAGCTGTGCGAAGACATTTTACAGGCTGCTCTAACCACACCATCTGAGCATTACCAACTGATCAGACTGCAGTCTTCATTTAGAAATGCCCTCCGCTCTAGGGGAGGATGCATGAATTATTATAGCTTTCATAAACAGATTTCCTTCAAAACACAGGTCTCTGAGGGTTGCTTTACTCTGAATGACATCATAGTAAACAGATCAGCAAAGGCAGTAGGCAAGGTGAAAATGTCTAGTGAAAACTCTACAGAACTCTGTTAGCATCTAAGTGAAGCAATCTTTTTCATTTCAGTCTAGAATGACTGCCCAGAGAACTATTTCGTCAAAGCTCTGTGGCCACCATGCCTAGCATGAGGACATTCCTACCAAACGGCAAGTTTTCCTTAGTTCATTTTACATCCAACGTAATATTTTTATTGATTATTTGGGAATTCACACAATGCACCCTGATCACACTCATTTCCTAGTCATTCCAGGTCTACCCCCTCACAATTGTGACCTCTTCCCCTGAAAACAAACAAACAAACAAACAAAAACAAAAAAATAAACTCTAGAAAAACCAAACCATAACAAAAAGAAAAAGAAAGAAAGAAAGAAAGAAATACCAAGCCCATTTCGTGCCTTTTGTGTTGCCAATATTCACTGGAACATGGTCAAACTCCCAGTCATCAGTCCCTTAAATAAAACAGTCCTTCCCCACCCCGACCGTGGCATGGACTTACACATAGGTTCTTGAGACAACATGGACCACGGAGATCCACATGGCCTGCAACATCAGTAAGGACCATAGAATTCAGCATGGTCTCTAGTGGCAGTACAGAACACAGACATCAACATGGTCCTCACCCATAGCATGGGATAGGGACACCATCATGGGTCATTACAATGGCACAGGCCATAGACATCAACATGGCCGCCTACAGCAACATGGGCCACAGATGCCAACATGGCCCCCAGTGGCAGCACAGTAGAACCTTAACAACAGTTGTCAGAAGATGGTTGGGTATGATGAGAAAAATATTTCTTCTCTCTGAGATCTGTTTCCATTCTCTATAAACTGAGAATAATAACTGCCACCCCTTAGGAACATGGACAACACTATTATACATTCTGTCACATATTGGACACTCAATAATCTCAGTGTCCTTTCCCCACTTCTTCTTTCCGAAGAACATGGGTGGTTCATACAAAACAGAACAGTGAAATACCACAGTAAAGTGGAAGACCTGACTTTGAGTCATGGGATTCTGTCTCACACTGTGAAGCTTTTTGGCATCTCTACATCAAGCTCCTCTATTTTTATAAAAGGGATAGAGTTAGGCCACTTAGAGCTATCACTTATTAATTCACAGAATCAATAAATAATGACTGAGCATCTACTACATACCAAGTGGTTACATAAACACAAAACAGAATTCTTTGTTCATAGGAAAATTTGTATTCAACAAAGATTGGCAAGTGCTAAGGTGTGTTTAAGGAAAGAGCATGCAACAGAGAAAGATCAGACAGCTCTTGAGGCTATGAGACTAACAGAAAAAAAATTGAAAGCCTGTCACTGACACAGGTAGGCAAAACTATACAGATAAGATAATGGGGAATTATAGAACATGGTGAAATATTGAAGACCAATATAAATGTGCTTTTACCGGCCTTAAGAATAAGACTACTGGCAGACAAAAGGGTGAGGACAAAATCTGGGCAGAATTAAAGCTTGGAGAAAAGCAAAAAAGGTAGCGAGGGGAAGGAGTGAAGATGAGATCACAGACAAACGATGTCAGGAACCATGGAGACTTTTGATTTCTCCCCTAAGTGGGTTGGAAGCTCACCACAGGGTTGTGAGTGACAAATTGGAATGATGAGGTTGAGAGCTAAACAAACAAACAAACAAACAAAAACACCCATCTGTAGTGTGGGGGAACAGACTACCAGTTAAGTAGACCAGGAGAGACAAGAGCTACTAATTCTTTGAAAGAGTGCATGTGGCAAAAGGAATTTCCAATTGATGATATATTTAGCCACTGCACCAATGAAAAGAATTATTACAGCACATCTCTGGAACATACTTTGGATGTAACCAGTATTAGTTCTGCAACATTAAGCAAGTTATTCTAACTCGTTAAACTCTGATGCTATGGACTGTTATGTTTGTCCCTCCCAAAAGCTGTGTGCTGAAGCCTTAATCTCCAATGTTACAGTGCTTGGAGGCAGAGCATTTGGGTGGTAATTAGGTTGAGAGGATGTCGGATATGAGCATCCTCCCTACCTTGGTGGGATGAGTTCATATAATACAAAGAGAAACCAGGATTCTGTTTCTCCACTGTGTGAACACAGGATGAGAAGCTGATGCTCTCTTGTCAAGCTACAAATAGAACTACCACCAGGGAACAAAGCTGGTGGTCTCCTTGTTCTTATAGTTTTTATCTCAGAGTGCGGAGCTTCCAGAACTAGGAGATAGATGGTAATTTGTTATGAAAGCCTTGAGCTAATGTCCCGAGTCTCCTCATTTGTGAAATAGGAGTGATATCACTATTATTGTAGAATTAAATGAAACAAGCTAAGTGACAGGCTTAGTACAGTGTCTAACAGGTGTGTCCAACCTGCAGCCTGCAAATCACATGCACCCTGCAAATCAATGCACCCCAGGATAGTTATGAGAGGAACAGAATACATTTGTACACCAAAACCTCAAGTCACAATGTTAGCAGGTACTCTCCCTTGGGAGCATTTATAAAGTGATTAATAAACAATTGGGTCATACACTCACAAGGGTCTCATATGAACAATTATAAAAATGTATCTTAGTGATATTATAACATTAAAAAGTAAGCAACATTAATTTGGAAAAAAAAAGCCTAACTTTCCTATCCCGGCACCCCTATTTGTGCAGATATTTTAAAAGTGTAGTCTAAAAGAATAGACCTCACGGGAGAATTCTGTAAAATATTTTTTTATGTGGAGTCACTTTTACCTTCCTGAAGATGCAAGAGATAACAATGCATTAAGAAAAATCGGGAACATGGTTTTTATTGTATGAGCCAAAGCAACTTCATGAATATAGCAGTATTCATAGACTCGTAGAGTTAAAAAAAGAGTAAACTGTACTCAAGAGAAGTCAACTGCACCAGAGAGGCAGACTGAATACACTCAGGCCACTCCCTGAGTAGTAGACTCGTGGGTTCTGTGTGATTGATAGGGAAAGACTCTACTTTAAGACAGTCATTTGATCTGGGCACCAGAGTTAATGTGCTTTCTTGGTGAAATTAAATATGGGAATTTTTTAACAGTGAGAAGCAATCAGATGCTCAGTTTTAAATTTCATATAGAAGAATAATGGTTGAGAACTACGTCTGATAGGTGCTTTGCAGTTCAAACATCCATCACTTGGCATGAGATGTATTTTTATCTTTATGGGTTTTTTGGCTGGTAATTTGAATTCATCTCAGTAGAAAATTCATGTTGCATTCAGTGTTTTGCTCTTTATTCTGCTAGCAATGAATCTCAGTTTTAACCTTCAAGTATTTGTTCTGATTTCGTTGAGATAAGTGCTTAGCTCTGGGAAGGACATGATTTGCATTTTATTTGTGCGAAGAACCCATACTGATTCACCCAACAAGAGACATTTAGAGTGACAAGAGCAGGAACACAAAGGATGAAATTTCCAGTTTAAATTATGCAGGTGCTAAAACATAAAAGCAAAACAAACAGAAACTCCAAAGCAGCCCAGGTTTCGAGAGGCACCGCAGAGCATCTCATGGCATTTTACTTCTAGACAGGACTCCCAAACACTCTTTGAAAACCCCAAAAAGGTATTTCCATCTCAATTTAGCCCTCTTTAGCTGTTCAGACTACTGCCTTGTATGTCTGAAGGTAACAAGTAACAACAGCAACAACAAAGATGTGTTTGCCTTCTTGTCGGTTCAGTGTGGGTTCTTTGTCCATTGTACACCCTGGCAGAACAATGCATATGCACAGTATTCGTTGAATGGATGTTGGTAACCCTTTAAATGGGATGAAGATAGACCACGGAATTTCCAGTAATTCATTTTTCTGAGGAATTGCTCAGAAATTGAGCTACTGCACAAGGGTGTTGACATTGATTTTCCCATTACTGGACCAGGAGTTCCTTCAGGGCAGGAATTCTGTTCTTCAAATCTGCAACCCCTTTTTACCTTGCTTCAAGTTGTGGCTTTTGCTAGTAGACTGTCCTTCAGTGCTGCATAAATAATGGATGAGTTGCCCATGCAAGTGTTTTTTTTGTCTCCATCATTTGTCTCTAGTGTCTACTTGTCTGATAAGTACATTGCTCTCATTGTTTGTAACCCGTTTGCCTCATCGCTACTCTCAAATTTAAGTAACTCTTTTAAGCTCCATGTAGAACCTATGATCTTCCCCACTGATACCGTCTCCTCAATGACGATAGAATTTAAGTTTATACATACTTCACCCTTGTGTTTTATACATTGCTATACTGTGCACAAACTTCCTTTGTTCCTTCCCAGAAAGGGTCTTTCTGCATCTTTCATACTAAAATTAAAAGCAGTACTCTGCAAATAGCTGATGTTAACTAAATATTTGCAAGTGTGCTCATCTGAATGAAACTTCTCTCAGTTCCACATTATAGTGAGAGAGATGCATCAGCACTACCCTGAAGAAAGTTCTGTTCCACTCTTCAGATGGCTTCCTGGAAGTTATAAGGGTATCTTTGAAGGTGTGCAATTCGACTACTTACAGTCATTACTGCGGGCATTTTTCTAAGTCTAGCAGTGCCCCTGGACTCTCCATCTCTACAAATGGCCTTAACCTTTTGGATCATTTAGAATAAACTGAATCCTTCGTTCACATGACATTCATCCAAAGAGTTGAAAACTGTTCCTTGCTGTAACCCCTCCAAACATTCTTTTTCCTTCAGGCTAAGTCATTTGTCATTTGGCATGATTTCATATCCTTTTGCCATCCTGATAGTCTCTCTAAAAATGCTTCTGATATCTATTCCATTATGAAAGTAGGACAGCCTGCACTGGAATAAATTATTAAAGTGCATTCTTCCTATTCCACACTTTATATGCCATATTTCTGTTTATAACTCTATATCACATAAGTTTGTGTTAATTAAAATCATAGAGTGGACATATACTTGAACTTACTATCCCTACTCACTAAATCCTTTCTATCATTTTTCAGATTTCTAAAAATTAGATTGCTCATAATTGCATGATTGTCTTATTTGGGTTATCATATACAGTAGCACTGTTTTAGTTGTCAGATCTTATCTTGCCAGTATTGTCTACCTCTTCATTCCAACAAGATTGTTGATAATGATGATGGAAACTTCAATGACTTCTGAGCAATCCTATGTTAAAATACAGTGACTATGTCCTTGTTGCAAGGAAACAGAAACGCTTCGTGCTAAAGGTGATTTTATAAATGTTGTATGGATTGCAGGCCATTATCTCTCCCTCTTGATTATCTGCCATTGTCACAGGAAAGCAGCCACTTTAACACAAAACAGAGGGCAGCCCCGTTGCAATGAACTCATTTGAACACAATGAAATTTAAAATGCATGTAACTTTCATGATAAGAAGTGTTATCCTACTCTTGATATTCTTCAAAATATAAAAGTCCAAAATATAAAAGTTGTCCATGCCCCACAAGCCAGGTAATGGCTGGATTTGGCCCATGGAACACAGTGTGCTAATTCCAAGTCATTACCAGTGTTGCGAACTCTGTTAGAGGTCCTTGGTGCGCACTGAGAAACCTGCCTTATTCTCAGCCCTTCACAATCAGGTCTTAGCAGGGAAATTAACTAATAGAAGTTAAAATATAAATACTGAGTACTAGTCCTCCAAAACTAGGTCAGTGGTTCAGGTGTCTCATAAATGTTAATCTATTGGATGTTTCTTACCTACAGCACAAATTTCCAAACAGTCTATTTCTGGTAACAAAAAAAGTATACATTTCTTTCAAAGTACAACTTCACTGCCTTTCTAACTACGTGCTGAGAACAGGATGATGAGTAAGAAACTCACTTGCCCAAGTGCATTTTTCCATGGAGTTGTATTGAGAGGAAATAGATTTATAAGAATAGCTTTCACTCAATCAACTCTAAACCCTAGGGCTAATAACACATTATCCACAATAAAAAATAAAATAATGTCAATCAGTATAAAACTAAAAGTAATCAGGCTGGATGGTAGTGGCACGCACCTTTAATACCAGCACTGGGGAGGTAGAGGCAAGTGGCTCTGTGTGAGTTCAAGGCCAGCCTGGTCTACAGAGAGAGTTACAGGACAGCCAAGGCTACACAGAGAAACCTTGTCTCAAAAAAATTAAACTCAAAACAAAACAAAATACTCAGGATTCTGCACGTATATCTGCACGCCCACCTTGCCTGAACACATAGAAATGAGACCACAGTAAATAAACTTTGGATCAAAAACAGAAGCAAGAATGTTTGGATTCCAAAATGTTGTGATCTGAGGATGATGTTTTCAACTCTATGCTTCAGTCTACTCTGTTAAGAACTGAAAATCACGTGGCTGGTGCCATGTTCAGAGATATTATGAGAACAGAACCACATCTCTTCTGAACATAAGGGAGAACAGCAGTTTTGAGCTGCACTGCACAGACTAAAGAATGGTCTATGTTAATGGGTAAAGATGTGGAAGAAAGGTTTGGATGTGAAAGAAATAAAAGCAATCACAAAGTTCTTAGAAAGGCTCATCTATAGCTTTCATTTATCCTCACCACAGCACTAATCTGCAGAGTGTCCTTTAGGGAGCTACAACCTGACCTTTATTACAGGTGCAGTTTAGTTGGTCCATACACATTTTACTACAAGAGCTCAACTAGGAAAATTTGCCAGAGTATCCAAGATCCTGGACTCTTTAGGACATTCAACTGTCTTTCCCTTTTATAATGTAATCAACAAAACTGTGGCTATTTCAAATACATCCTCTACAGTATCATTAGGAACAACAAGAACCAATCAGGTTGTGGTAGCACGTGCCTCTAATCCCAGCATTTCAGAAGCAGAGGCAGGCTGATCTCTGTGAGTTTGCGGCCAGACTGATCTACAGAGCGAGTGCCAGGACATAAGAAACCCGAGGATGCCACATGAATCTGTCAGAATAAGTTCTATGTTATGGAAAATTAAGTCCAGCTTCACATTTTCCCCATAACTTGCTGCAATATTAAATTCAGACTTCTACTATGGCATGTCAATATTACATTTAAATACTTAGCTGCTACACCCATGGCGAACCTCCACTGAACTCCATTAATGAATTACTTCCAAACACTTTACTGTCTAGAGTAACCTCCACTGCTCTCTCTATTAGCCATTACTTCTAGAACATTCTTCACTCTCTGCTCATGTCAGCTTAGGCTCTTTAGAATGTTTCATGGTATCTCCCAAATCTTTTGCAAAACCCCTTTCTTCCTGTTCATCTGGATGATGATGCTGTATTCTGAACACTGCCCTTCGGTCGTCTCGTTGTTTTGAACATTTCTCCCCTTCTCTCACTCTAATTGCCATCGACTTGCTTTCCTGAAACAGTTTTCCATCTCCAATTGCAAGTGAACAGGTCTACATTTAGTGGCAAAGAATAAGGAAGGGTTGTATCTTCTCATGTTTAAACATGTTGAATTTTTGGGAGCAAAATTATTTCAAATTGACTTGTATAGTTTCCATGGTTGTAAATGGAAAAATTAAACTAAAAAAAACCTAAAATCTCAAATGAAGAAAAAAATGAGGAAAGAGACTTTGCGATAATGATGGAAGCAAGTGGAGTACAGTAAAATATCACTAAATGTTAAAATATGTTGACTCTAAAATATTAGATACCAGAAATCAAAAAATAGTTTCCTGTTCTATCTAAATAGTAATAATAAAAAAAAATTTTCCCAGGTTTTTTAAATGACTACATGAATGCTATGTAGTCATGAGAAGATTCACATTAGGAGCAATGACATCAGCCAAATCAACTTTTTATGAGTGGTATAGTTTAATTTAAAACACCTCTTATTGCTGTTTGGTAAGAGGTGGTAATTGGAGATATAATTTGGGTCAACTCTTCAGCTTCTGGATGATATTATGATTTTGAATTGCCCCATATTCTTCCTGAGTTTTCATCTCCTGGGGAACATGCACATGACTTAAAAATATATTTTATTCATATCAATGTAGAATATTGTAAGTGCTGATTTTCTAATGTGGAAATTGAAAGAGGGCATAGTGGCAATAGTTAACACATAAAGATTCAGTACACTGAGGTTCTAGGTTAGATTGTTTTGTCAATCAATTTCTTTATTGATTAAAGTATGTCTAAAATGTACTGTGTAACAGGGGTGACTACAGACACCAGAGATACCATGTTAGATGTAAGAAAATACTTAAATTTAAGGAATACACATCAGGAAAGTGTTTATAAAAATAAACATATTGCATCACAAACAATAAAAGCTAGAGTTTCAAAGAATGAGGTTAGAACACCACTGGGTATGTAGGAGGGCTTTTCTAGATAAATTATTCTTTAAAAATCGACTTTTACCCTTATATAAGCAAATGAATTTTATCAGAGAAGCAAACCGAATAGGCAGTAAACCACAGAAATATCCATAAAGGAAAATCCCAAGCATAGAGAAAGTAAGTGCAACTTTTCTGATTATTTGGCAAATATGAGATGAAAGTAGCTGGTTATCTGCAAGGTCAGAGGAGCAGTATCAGCATTAGTAAAACACGTAAGATGTACCATGTGGCTAGCACTGCAGAGCTCGTCCCTGATGGTAAATTATGTGGATTTCATAACTGCTGAGATGAAACCTAACCAAGGTCTCTAACTGGAGGAACGCACGGGTAAGAGATAGACAGGATGTCTTCAGCTGTTGATGATGGAGAAAACAAAAACAAAAGCATTAATTTAGGTTGGAAGTCAGGTCAGGGAAACCAAAGAGGAATTTCCCAGGTGAACAGGTTTGAAATAGGAAAATAAAAAGAGATCATATTCAGGATTAAAATGGCAATCTTTCCAAAAGCAATCTACAGATTCATTGCACTCCCTATCAAAATCCCAGCAGAATTCTTCACAGACCTTGAAAGAACAATACTCAACTTCATATGGAAAAACAAAAATCCCAGGATAGCAAAAGCAATCCTTTACAATAAAGAAACTTCCAGAGGCATCACCATCCCTGACACCAAGTTCTACTATAAAGTTATAATCATGAAAACAGCTTGGTATTGGCACAAAAACAGATAGGTGGACCAATGGAGTCAAATCAAAGACCGTGATATTAATCCACACACCTATGAACATCTGATTTTTGATAAAGAAGCTAAAATTGTACAATGGAAAAAAAGAAAAAATCTTCAACAAATGGTGCTGGCATAACTAGATGTTGACATGTTGAAGAATGCAAATAGATCCATATCTATCCTCATGTATAAAACTCAAGTTCAAATGGCTCAAAGGCCTCAACATAAATCCAGCCACACTGAACCTCACAGAAGAGAAAGTGGGAAGCAGCCTTGAATGCATTGACACAGGAGGTCACTTCCTGCCGCACAGACATTGAGATCACGTATTAATAAACGAGACCTCCTGAAACTGAGAAGGTTTTGTAAGGTAAAGGACACAGTCAACAAGACAAAAGAAGCAGTCTACTGAATGGGAAAATAGCTTCATCAACCCCATATCTGACATATTGATCTCCAAAATACAAAAATAATTAAAAAAAAGTAGACATCAAAAAACCAAATAGTTCAATGAAAAGATGGGGAACAGATCTAAACAGAGAACGCTCAACAAATGAATCTAAAATGGCCAAAGGACACTTTAGAAATTGCTCAACATC
The DNA here is from genome assembly GCA_001685095.1 of Ellobius talpinus. Classification (NCBI taxonomy): domain Eukaryota; kingdom Metazoa; phylum Chordata; class Mammalia; order Rodentia; family Cricetidae; genus Ellobius; species Ellobius talpinus. Next base: position 45,358 of record LOJH01000714.1, read on the forward strand.
CTTAGCCATCAGGGGAATGCAAATCAAAACAACTCTGAGATACCATTTTACAGCTGTCAGAATGGCTAAGATCAAAAACACTAATGACAGATTATGCTGGAAAGGTTTTGGAGTAAGGGGAACACTCCTCCATTGCTTGTGGGAGTGCAAACTTATAAAGCTGCTTTGGAAATAAATATGGTGGGTTTCTAGAAAATTGGAAATAAATCTACCTGAAGGCCCAGGAATACCACTCTTAGGCATATACCCAAAGGACACTCAATTACATCACAAGGACATTTATTCAACTATTTGCATAGCAGCATTAGTTGCAGTAGCGAGAATGTGGAAACAACCTAGATACCCCTCAACAAAGGAATGGATAAAGAAAATGTGATACATTTACACAATAGAGTATTATTCAGTGATTAAAAACAAAACAAAACGAAACAATGACACCTTGAAATCTGTAGGAAAATGGATGAAACTAGAAAATACCATCCTGAGTGAGGTAACTCTGACCCAGAAAGACAAACACAGTATGTACTCACTCATAACTGTCTATTAGACATAAAGGGAAGAATAATCAGCCCACAGTCTACAACCCCAGAGAAGCCAGGAAACAAGGACCATAAGAGAGACATACATGGATCCTCTGGGAAGGGGAAATACACAAGATCTCCTGTGTAAATTTGGAGTGTGGTGGGAGGGTGGAAGGGGAGTGGGGAGTGGAAGAAGGGAGTGGGAAGGAGAACATAAGGGATCTGGAAGGTCAAGTTGGGGGAAGATCAGCGAGGGAGAGCAAGGAAAGAGATACCTTGATAGAAGGAGCCATTACGGGGTTAGCGAGAAATCAGGCACTAGGTAAATTCCCAGGAATCCACAAGGATGACCCCAGCTAAGAATCTAAGCAATAGAGGAGAGGATGCCTTAACTGCCCTTCCCCTGTAATCAAACTGATGACTGAGTGATGAAAGATTGCCTTCATTCAGCAACTGATGGAAGCAGATGCAGAGATCTACAGTTAAGTACTGGGCTGAGCTTCTGGAGTCTAGTTATAAAGAGAGAGGCACAATGATATGAGCAAATGGGTCAAGATCATGATGGGGACACCCACAGAAACAGCTGACCCGAGCTAGTGGAAGCTCACTGACTTCAGACTGACAGATGTGGAACCTTCAAAGGACCAAACTAGGCTCTCAGAATGTGGAAGACAGTTGTGTGGCTTGGGCAGTTTTTGGGGTCACTGTCAGTGGAACCAGTATTTATTCATAGTGCATGTACTGGCTTTTTGGAACCCATACTCCATGGAGAGATACCTTCCTCAGCCTAGATACAAGAAAGAGGACCTTGGTCCTACTTCAAGTGATGTGACAATCTTTGTTGACTCCCCATGGGAGGCCTCATCCTCTCTGAGGAGTGTATGGGAGGCTGGGTGGGAGGAAGGTGAGGGAAGGGGGAGGAGGGGAGGGAGAGGGAACTGGGACTGTTATGTAAAATAAAAAAACAGATAGTTTTAATAAATAAGTAAAAAATATAGAAGTCACTGAATTTACTAAAATACTGAATGCAAAATATGGAAGCAAGAGAAGATAGAAGAATGACTCATACAATATGGACCTCAGCATCAGGATACATTTTAGGTACTGGAAAGTCAAGAGAGAATTTTACTTGAAATAAATAATTTAAGGCAGGCATTGAGAATATGTTAGGTTTGTGATGCTTGCAAGATCTCTAACAACTGGTGCCTCAAACAATCAGTCACATATATTTAAATTTTATTTAATTTTTATAATGTTCAGATTGACAAACAATTCATTACAAAAGAGAAAGCAGGACTAGAAAATCAGAATGATTTTTTCCTTTTATAGTACAGAGAAAGACCATAATAAAAAAAACAAACAAAAAATGAAGGACCTAGGTAGTTTATTAGTAGCTTTACTCACAGATGAATTAGCTGATGGGATAAATCTATATACAGTTGGTGAAAGGTGGGGCCCAGAAAATGTATAATGTCAAGACAATCTTGGTGCTAACTGATAACTGAATATAGAACTGGAGAGAGAGAAACTGATTATATATATATCCACTGAAATACTAAGAAAAATTCCACCAAGCCAGGGTACATGATAGGTCCCATCTGCCAAGAGGATACCTGAAAAAGACTTGAAGTTAATTAAAGAATCCAAATAATTTTATTTTGGGTAACTGTAGACTTAAAGGGAACACTGAAGTCTACAAATATACAAGAAGATAATGAATCATTTGTTCCACTGTTATACATCTCAGCCACACCCAAATGCCTCAAGGAATAGAGTTATGGGCCTTCTTAAGGTACCCTTATCTGAGTCTCTCCATGGTTTTCACCAGGATATGCAAAGTTAGCCTTCAGAATAAAATTATTTCTTATTCCTCTACATAAGCCTGGACTATTTCCAGCACAATGTAAATCCAGTTGGATTATCAATATCAGCACCAGGACCCCTCAGTATGCACCCATTCTATTATTACTTTGTGATCATGACTTCTGATTCCTATTCAGTAGGTACTTATTTACCAATAACTATAAATGCTCATGTCTGGTGGATGGAAGCATAATTTCTTTACTCAGATAACCTCAGCTTCAATGTAGGTTCCATCACTTTTCCTTTGTGGTCAAATGAATATCATAATATCTATACTATATGCCACACACACAAAACACAAAAAGCACCAAATCCTCCTCATAAGGTTGTTAAGAGCATTAATTTAAATAATGATGGTTAATTTCCTGAAAAGTACATGGAATAAGAGTAAATTTGGGAGCTCATGGACTCTGGTCCAACAGTCTGGGAGCCTGTATGGGACAAACCTAGGACTTCTGCATATTTATGACAGTTGCATAGCTTGGCCTGTTTGTAAGGCTCCTACCAGGAAGAAGAGGACCTACCCTTGGTGCTCAGCTGGCTTTTGAGAACTTGATCCCTGTGCTGGATTACCTAGCCCAGCCTTAATGCAGTAGGAGGAGTTTGGTCCTATCTCAACTTGATGTGCCATGCTTCGTGCAAGTCCACGGGAGGCCTGCCCCTTTCTGAATGAGATGGAAGAGGCGTGGATACAGAGTGGGATAGACAGGAGGCAGGGGGACACTGGAAGAGAGGCGGGGGTTGGGGAACTGTGGTTGGTATACAAAATAAACGAAAAAAATATTAATGAAATAAGGAGTAAACTGTATGAATGTGTGACATTATTCTATTACCATTATTTCTGTATGTGCTCAGAATTAAGGATTTTCGCTCTCTCTTTTCTAGGAAATGATGAAACAAGAAAAAGGTTAAAAAAATGTATCGACCCATTGATCAGAGCATTTCTCAACTGTTACCAGATAAGTTTCTTCTTTCAGTAGAAGACCATTAACACAGAGACCCTCAGTTAGTTGTTGTGAAGAGAACAAGAGGCTGTGGAGTATTCAGCCATACAAGGGACAACTATATCACCCCGCATCCTTCCAAGAGTCAGGGCTTATTGTGGAAGAGGGAAGAGCCTGATTGTGGAAGACTGAGGTTCTGGATAACGTCAAGGAAATGGTGCTTTCCAGACAGCATGGATGAACTCACAGCAGTTATGACAGCATATACAAGACCTATGGATATATGTTCAAGCCAAAGCAATTCCAGTCTAGAGGAAGGGAGGTAGACCAAAAACCACACCATGAGCTGGGGAGCCACTGGCATTTGGTGACTTCCAGAAGACTTCGAAAAGGTACCGTGCCTTAGAGCGGTTGTCTAGACTCCAGAGCAGGCCTCATACCCAAGTAGTTGGGCTACTCAAATAAGATTTAACATGATTAAAGAAGAGGAGGAGGTGGGTGAGGAGGAAGAAACTCAAATCTGAGGGAGGTGGTAAAAACGTGAGAATGGAAAGGGTAGATCTGAAATAAATTGGGTGGGGTGAATATGATCAAAATTCATTGAATCAGCATTATATTACAAACATTACAAACAACCCCTTTGAAATATAATTTAAAGAGATTTTAAGATGTGTCTCATCATTTTCATTTGGAATATTAAGCAACGCTGACATTTTCCTGTGCTATCTGTATTTTTGTGGATATGAAGACACAACATTTCATACAATAATTGTTCTTTCTAGCAATTTACTGGTCATCTTGGGTGAAGATAAGATATGTACTTTAGCAAGAGTTTGGTACTAACAAGATACCACAAAGTCATTCTCAGGCTCAGCTTGGTGGCGAAACCTTGGCTTTTCTATTCCATGTAAAACTCAGAGGAAGATCTTTGGCCTTTCACTAAAATAAAGTGTCTTTTAAAGACTAATGATCAGTAATAGAGAATATTAACAGATTGAAATATAAATGGATATTTTAAGAAATATGTGAAATAAATATCCTTACAACAGTGTTCTCGCCTATATATTGAACTAGTATAATTTCAAAGTGACAGTGGTATTAATGATATACAACACACATGTTACAACAAATACATGTCTACAAAAGGCATTTACTAGTACAAACAGGAACACAGCACAGGCTTTCAATATCTAAACAGTTGCCTTAAACCAATTCATCATTTTAACTTCCTTTCAAACAAAGCTTTGTACCTGTATTTAAACAACAGACTCCTAGGTGGTCCTTCAGAGCCTTGCTATAACATTGAATATATCCTCAGTCATACATGCATACACACACATATATAATTTAACATCCAAAAAAGGAAAAGAAGTTCATCATCCTACATTTACAAGTCCTTCCTGAAGGGATTCATCTCTTCCCTTTATAGAAACCAATGTTGATTCCTTCCCTCTCTGGCTCCATCCCCCTCTCTATCTCACACCTTGCTTCCCTTCTTCCCTCAGCCTCTTCTTCCTTTCCTCCATCAGTCCATCCTTATCACTCCCTTCATTTCTATCTCCCCTCTTCTTTCTGCTTCCCTCCCTTCCCTTTCTCCTCTCCCCCTCTTTTCTCCCTTCTGTTCTTTCCCTTTCCTCTCATCCTCCCTTCTCCCCTGCCACCTCTCCATCTCCCTCTATACCCTCGTTCTCTGTCTCACTTTTGCTTTTGCTCTCATTGTGTGTGTGTGTGTGAGCGTGCGCTTATATGTGACCACATGCATGCAGTTACATGTTGAGACCAGAAGAGGTGATCATATCATGGAACTAGAGTTCCAGGTTGATGAGAACCACCAGAACTGAGTGCTGAGAGACAACTTCCCTCCTCTGGCAGAGTAACAAATACCCTTAAGCCCTAGGCCAGCTCTCTTGCACTAAGCCACAACTCTTTATGAGAATGTATTATCCTCTTCCTATATTTCTAGGATTATCCCAGAGATACAGTGGTGGCAAGATCAACCCCTGGGGTCCTTGCTCTTAGTTTCCTATCTGGATTCTGAAGCACTTTTAATAGGCTTGAAATAGGGTTCACTTTGTGACATCACATCAAGATGACAGTTCCTTCCAGAACAAGCATGAGATAGGGACCGTGAAAGATCTCACGGGAGGAAATACCACATAGACATCTGCTTAATGAAGGAGCCAAGAGCATGAAGAGTGTCCTAAGAAGACAGAGAGGACTGTGCACAAAACAAGACCTACAGACAATTTAGAGAG
>LOJH01000715.1:3630-57053 GCA_001685095.1 Ellobius talpinus
ACACACACACACACACACACACACACACACACACACACACACACACACCCTAGTGCCCAGCTGGCATGATTCCCTGGCACCCAACATCTCTCCATCCAGAAAAGTACAGATTCCTCCTACCTGGGCTAAGTTCCAAAGGAGCAGGTTCATTCCAGTAGAGTAGTTAATTAGTACTGATGGGCCGGATCCCCTCCAGCAGGATCCTGGAGAAAGGGGAGCAGCTGTCTGGAGAGACAACTTAAACCAGGCTCTTGTTAGGTCAGTCATAAAGTGCACAGATGCAGCCCTTCTGAGCTTAGCCCTGGACATGAGGGAAGACCCTGGGAGCCCGAGAGTGGGCCCCCTACCAGGTCCTTCTGCTGTGCAGCCAGCACTTGGTCTACATGGAGTGATCTTATTCATGATACGTTTTCTGTTGACTTGCTCGTCTTCTCCCCAGCTCCCAGGTTCCTTCCCACCTAAGCTAGTGTGCCTGGCACTACTGGAGGTGGACACACCAAGTCTCATTGTGATTGTACAAGACAAGGAACCCTGCCTGATCTGAGCCTTTGTGCAGATTCTCAGTGGTTAGTACAATTCTAGGCACTCTGAATACCTGTGTCATGCCCGATGCAAGGCATCAGTGGAGGAAGGTTAGAAGCAGGAGACGGTTGGGGTCCCTCCTATCAGGGCCTTGCAGCGTGGTAGACAATCCACTGGGTTGGAAGTCGGGAAAGCAGGCTTTGGCCTCTTTCCCCCCTCTGTTTGGTTGTAGGAATTATTACCCCAGGTCTCTATGTCCTCAACTGTTATATGAGGTGATTTGGTCAGAGAAGCCATCAGATTCACTTTCTGGGTATTTTCACTGTGAAACAAATTGACCTAAAATGTAAGTTTAACAGTCATTTTCTTTCATTCATTCTTGTTTATGGGCCAGAAAGTTAGGAAGGGCTCAGTTGAACAGTACTTGGAACTCATGCAGCTGCAACCACACATCCACTGGTACTGCAAATACATGAGGCTCCTGAGCTGAATGTTCAATACGACACACTCACATGGCTGGTGGTGGACACGGCCATCGGCTAAGAGCTCAGCTGAAGTTGTCAATAGAAGCATAAACACGCAGCTTCTAGCCCTGTCGTCTCTGTGAGGTACCAGGGCTAACTGCACAAAGCAGCGAGCTCCCCCAGGAACCATTATCCCTCATGGCTTCTAGCCCTGTAGTCTCTGGTACCAGGGCTAACTGTACAAAGCAGCGAGCTCCCCTAGGAACCATTATCCCTAGAACACTGCGAGGAAGTGGCACTGCCCTTGTTAATGCAGCCTTCCTTGCAAGTCACATAGTATTATTTCCTCCATTTTCTGCTGGTCAGAGGAGGGATTCGCTTGCCCAAATTCAAGAGGAAAGGTAGAGAATCTTCTTGATGGGAGAAGGGTTAATTCACCAACAAATGAGCCACCACATTCCTGGAGCTTATAGCATTCTTTAGCCCAGCCTACGGTCTGGATGAGGCTCTGTGTCTGGCTGTGGCCAAGGAGCAAACACAACCCTGAAGGGATTAGTGAGTACCCACTTCCCTGGAAAGGGACATTCTCTTTTCTCCTTCCTTGGCTTCTTCCAGGGTTAGGCTGAGACTGTCTTTTAACAATGGTCCTAGGATGCTGGTTTATTGCCGGGGGAAACAGGGTAGATTCACTCACCCAGGTTTGGAATTGAGAAGAGAGCAATGCTTACTTATCATATGTTAGAACCCCCTATGGAAAAACTTCTCTGCTAGGTTCCAACTGGTACCTCAGGAGTTCGTTTATTTCTTCCAGCATCTCAAGGAAGAGATTTTATTGTCATACAGGGTTCAGACGGTTAAGTGGCCTGCCCAAAGTTGGTGACAGACTCATGATTGGAACAACCTCACACTGCCTGCCCCTGGGGTGAAAATGGGGCAGAAACTCTCTTGTGTTCTTCAGCATGCCCTTATCATCTTCTTCCTGCTCACTGCCTCTATTCAGGCCCCAAATTTAGCTGCTCACCTCCTCATTAGGAGAGATTCATTGTGTGTCTCAGTTCTGCGCTTCATACTGATATCCTCTCAGGAAAAGCATCCACAACTGTGCCTGCGATGGATGATGGAGACGTCCGATGCCCCAGAGTGGGCTTGTTATGTGAGCATCCTCCCATTTCTAATCTACAGTGAGGTCTGGGTGCCCTATGAACAGATGCCAAGACCCATAGACCATGGTGGATGTGATATATCCCCAAACCCAGGCCTCAAGAAATAGGCAGCTTCCAGCTGAGCTTCCAATTTTCTGCTCTTGAAATGGTCTCCCCAGGCACTGTGAGACATCAGGTGAGAATCTGGTCCCTAGAAATGAACTGTGTCAGAAAGGTCAGTTGCAGAAAGTCACTCTGACCAGCAAGCCCAGCTGAACCCCACTCCTACCCATTTCTACCCAAGAATTAGATATTTGAGTGAATGTGAGAAAGGCTGCCTTGGGACTTCCAGACCAGCTCTTCCACCAACTGAATACCCCTTAGTTCCCACTGATATGCTGGCCTAATCCCTACTGGAATTCCTCATTCACAAAATCATGAGGTATGGTATGATGGTTATTTTAAAATTTGGACTGACTCGGAGCACAGCAAGAGATAACTGATTCAGGGTGTGTTATCTCCTTCAAACTATTCTCTCTCCATCCTCCTCTTCCCCCTTCCCTCTTCCAAATTAGAAAAGGTAGGCTTGGAGAGATTAAGTAACTTGCCTAAGGTCTCTCCGAAAAGGCAAGACCCACCTGACACTTAAAACTTGACTTTGAGGACTTGGCTTCAGAGCTCCACGGCAGTGAAGCCCCTTATATTGTGTCTTAGGGTCTGTGTACCCTTCCTGGAGGGATAGCTGCCATTTCAACCAAATTTCTCAGTCTGAGTAGCTGTATATGGAATGATTTGTCTAGCACTGGGACATTCCCTTGTCTGAGAGATAAGTAGGGGGATTTGATGGGACAAAAGAGGTGCCCTCCCTTGGTCAAATCAGGGCACTGGGTGCTGATTTGCCTGTTGTGGGGGTGTCTCTGGCTAACATGGAGTCTGCCCCATGGTGCATTCTTAATGTTTATTTAATAAATACCCTGCAGAGTCAGTGACAGTTGAAAAGGTTTCCCAGGCTAAAACGTGGACAGAAAGAGGTTCCTGCCACCTGGTGGCTGCTCGTGGAACAATGGGTGACAGGGACAGGAAACGGAAGGTCCCTTTGTAGGGCCCTGCTGAATGAGACAGAGAGGTCACGGCATTGATCCAGACCAGGATGGGACTGGATGAGAGTGAGGCCCTTCTGGAGACTGTATTCCTAGTGGAAGCAAGAAAGGGGCTTCTTCGCCACCAGCTCTCTCTGCTCCTCACGCTCCTGCATTCAGTGGGTGCTTATATAACAAAACTTGAGGTATCACACCTTATACTTCACCTGTAGCTTCCGCTGAAGATTCCAAAGGACAGCATCTGCAGTGGGGGGACTCTCAGCACTCAGAGCACGGCTTGCTGGAACCAGCCCACTTCCCTAGGGACCAAATCAGGCCTCTGCCTTTTGTGTTCCCCCACAGACCTCTGGTACTCCACCCTTGCAAAGTGTACATACATAGCTTTTCCCTGAAGCCAGGCAGAGGAATGGCCCCTAAAAAGTCCTGGAAGAGGACACTGAACACCATCCTCATATTAGATGGAGCCTCACTTTCCTCGCCCAGAAAAGAAAATGTAGGTTCCAAGCATTTCCCTCAGAGGAAAGACCTTAGCTGTACAGTCGCTGAGACACAGCAAGGCCAAGAACAGCATGCACATCGTTAATACCTAGGGAAGCTCCTAGGAAACTGATTGGATATCCATCCTCAAATTTCTCAGCCTGCATCCATGAGAATAAAAACACACTTTTGTCCCAAAGCCTCCCTCAGCTCCCCGCGCCCCTGTAAGTGTAAGAAAGGCAAGAGAGTGTGGTAAGAACAGACACTTTATTGTACACCAGGGTAGGGGAGATGAAGGAGGGGCGGGCCCTGGGGTGGCAATGCCTCATCCCCTCTCCTGGGCTGAGTATCCTGACTCAGGGCTCTGACCAGTTCAAGGACACATGGACTCTAACTGTTCTGGACCTGTGCCAGGACCTGAAGTGAGTGCCTGATATGTGTTTAGGACTTCTCATGGGAAATGACCCTGGGCCCTCCTCCCCCAGTTCCCTGCCCTTTCAGACCTAAGAGGAGGGACCAGCAGTGCACAGAGTCACAGGTGTATTGCGAACTCCTCGCTCTCATTCTCTTTTCACAGTGGGGCCTACTCTGGTTGGGGGAGGGGTATGATAAGGAAAGGAAGAAGGGCAGTCCCTGCCTGTTAATACTGCAGGCCTGTGTGGGGCTGGCTCACAGCCTCAGGGCTCACACAGGCTGCCTCTGGAGGGCATTTCCTGGCACTTAAAAAGCGGCAGCCCCTGAAGATTTATTGCTTGATGGCAGACGCCAACCCCACCTGCTTTCCCTTGGGTGCCTCACGTCTCCCCCACCACCCAAACTGGGCCTCAGGCTTCACGCTCCCTGAGCAAGAGGCTGGTGATTGGGGCTGGGGGACAGGCAGAACAGGGAACCCTTAGGGGTACCTCTGCCCTGCCCCAACTCAGTAGACTCACAGCCCCCGAAACCCCTTGTCTCCTGGTGGGCACTGTTTGGGCAGCACTAACCAGCGGCAGTGGGGACCCTGGCCCTCACTGCCAGTTCCTCCAAGGAAGCTGGGGCTGGATCTTCAGTGTCAGGGGACTTCACCTCATCTCTCCTGAGGAGCCAGCAGAGGTCTAAGGAGCAGCTGTTGCTTTCTGGGTATTCAGGACTCTTTCAAGGTCAAATGCTGGACAGAAAGGCAGAGAGACGCCTCCCTCGGACAGCTGTCCTAAGAAACAGTGCTGTCTGCTGAAGACCAAGTGGCTCCAGAGTGAACAACAGAAGGTTGGCTGGAAAATAAATGGGCCTCCCCCGCCACCCAAGGTCCTCCTTCCGTGTAAGGACATGAGACATGAGTCACCTGTGGGAAGCATGCCTTTCCCCATAGCTAGTGCTCTCTGAAGCATCTGTCCTGAGGCCTCCCCATAGAGCTGAGAGGAAGACCCAGGTCTTCAGAAGGTGGTGAACACTGGATGGGTGGGTGGGGGTATCACAGATCAGCACCTTATGCACTCACACCTACCAACATGACACACACACACTCACGGAGAAAGAGAGCACGTGCTCTAGGACCTATGTCCAACTCACAGCAAAGACGCAACCAGGACAGGTTCCGGCCTACGGCTAAAGGCTACAACAAACACTACAGAGCCCACAACGCATAAGCAAACAGCCTCGGCTCGGTTCCCCTCCCCCCACTCACTGCAGGCTCACAGGCTGGGGCCTGGCCCAGCCACGCTACAAAATTAAAAATATATCAAATATACAATGAAAATAGATCTGTAGAGCACTGAGGATGAAAATAGCCCACCAGCCACAGTATGATATTGGGTTTGCCATTTCACAGCGTGCACACCCACATGTACAGATTGAATGTACAACAGAAATAGCATGGAGAGGGGTATAGATAGAGCAGTCCGCTGGGGCCTGGCTTTCCTGTTTTCTAATTCTGCTCGGGACTAGGCATGGGGCCAGGGAGGAGGTGTTGTCAGGTGAGGGGGCCGATGATGGGATGCCGAGCCCCCAAAGTGCATCTCTTCAGGGAGATTCGGACTCCCTCTCACCTCAAATACTAGGACAGGTGGAAAGGAGAAGGGCTGGAAGTGAGAGAAGCTGTGAGGAGCTGAGGAAAGAGAGAGATGGCAGGCTGAGGGGATGGACCTCTCAGGCTAGGAAGGGAGGTAACCAGTAGGCATAGGAGTAGGAGGTGGGCACCTGGGCCTAGTCTGCCCCTCTCAGTACTGAGGGAAGTCAGGGCCATGAAAATGACCCCAGGAACCTCTGGAAGTTGCCCAGGTCAGTTCCTGTCCACCAAAACTTTGATATATACACACACACACACACACACACACACATATATACACACATACATATGCATGTATGTATGTATATATATCCACCCACCCATCCATCCAACCATTCATCCTAGTCTGCCAGTCATACATATATATACACAAACACACACATATATATGGATATATATACACACACATATACACATATATACACACATACATACATATGCATGTATATATATATCCACCCACCCATCCATCCAACCATCCATCCTAGCCTGCCAGTCATACATATATATACACAAACACACACACACATATATATGGATATATATATCCATACACCATCTCTCTGAGGTCACACTGCAGAGAGATACCCTGATTCTCAGGTCAGTTTCCGAGTCCTTAACAGGCTGCTCTGAAACAGTCCCTCTCCCAGGGGAGCTTTGAGAGAAGGACAGGGACACTGCCAGAGGCTGTACCTTCCTTCAGGGCCTAAAACCAGAAGCTCTTTGCTTTGCCGCCGCCCCCCACCCCCATCCCCTGTAGCCTCCATCCTGCCCAGAATTACCTGTGCCATGTCTCTGAACAGGCTGGGGGAGTTTGGGGAAGTGTCCAAGGTGTCTTCACACGAGGTGCACACTGGTAGCTGTGCTTGTGCAACAGGGAGAGTGAGTGGCAGCCCGAAGGGGCAGTGAAATGACCTGTCTTTCCCTAGAAACGAGGGTTCCTGGGGACATGGCCCTGAACTCCAGGAACCCCCACTCTAGGAGAGAAGCTGCCACGAAAAAGGAAAGCGAGCTCCGGATGAGAGCAGAAGAGAGTATTTCACTTGTGCTCCAAACCTAGGTTGTGCTGGGACCCTTTCAGGTTGTGCTCTGCAAACCTCGCCTGGCGCTGCCCCTTTTCTCCCTGGGACAGAGGCAAAGACCACCGGCCCTGGCTCCAGGGTGGATATTGGAGATCAAAAAATGGCTAAACCCTAGTTAAGGTGACCCCTCCCTTCACCATGCTTCCAGGCAGAATCAGGAACGTACCCCATCTACCCCCGGCAGGAGAAACAGTCATTTCAAAGATTCCATGAGCTGGCTGTGGAGCATTCCTTTCAATGCTCGGGTTCTCGCTCAAGCCAGAGGGTACCACCTATCTCACAGGGCCATGTCACAGAACTGAGGAGTTTCCTTACAAGCCCAAGTCCTGACACAGGTGCCCCTATCCCCATCTTAGCTCAGGAGCAGCCATGCTGGGTTGACAGGATGACGCATTCTGTTCTTTCGGCAGACTGGGCTAAAGTCTACCTCCTGTGCCCTCGGCCCTGAAGCCTCTGCCCACTACCACCAATACCAACAGCACAAAGCGAGCCTCCCCAAGACCTGAGAACTGCAAGTGGTATGTTTCACAGGGAGAGGGGGTGGTGACTCCTAAAGTGCCCACTTGAAGTTCCCCCATACTGGGATTGTTGTGGTTACATGGCTGCAACTTGGCAAGAGTTCTCAAAAAGTTACATGGGTTGGAGGCCTGGAATAGGGGATGGAATTTGTCCCCAGTCCCCTGCTCATAGGTAGGGAGTCTGCTGGGACTTGGGTGGGGAACAAGGCCGGGCAGATCCTCTCTCCGTGGACTGGCCTGGGTCTGGAGGCTACCATGGAGGAAGAGACCAGGCCCAGCCAAGTGGGCAGGTTGGGTATTGAGGGGAGGTGGGCAGAATGGAGCAGTGGTCACAGCTCTGACTCAGGGGTGCTGGCCAGGAGGTAGCCGCTTCCATAACGTCCGTTGGGATTGCCGCTGGTCTCCAGGGGTGATGTGCTGCCAGGCCCCAGATAGGAGCGGTGGGTGGGCATGGGGGAGGGTGCCTCGCTGGGCACCTTGCTGAGGATGAAGCGGGTCTCATCATTCTCCTCCAGATTGGAGATGTCCTTCATCATGCGGCCTTTCTTGTAGGACACAGAGAGGGTGTTGGAGCCATCGGAGAGCAGGTGGAAGTGCCGCAAGATGAACACCACAGGGATCGGCAGGGTTGCCACAGCGATGAGGGTGATCAGCAGTGCCATGGCCCAATTGGGGAAGTACAGGTACCGCTCAGCAGCCTAAGGGTTGAGAGCAGGAAGGGTGCTGCAGGGCACCAGGCAATGCCCCTCCCAAGCCTACTGGCTGATCTTTTCCCACCCTTGCCTATGGCCTCCCCTCCTTCCCTCCTCACCTCCCTCCACCCTGACCAAGTAGCAGTAGAGATGGTGTCCCCAGGGAGCGCTACTGGAGTTCAGTAGATCACCTTGGCTAAAGGGGGACTCAGTGTCTACATCTGTAGAAAGGGCAGGTAATTCCACACGAAAAGACACTGCCTTAGAACACCCAAGGAGTATGCTGATTTTGCCCAACTCCAGTTTCTCCATTTATGCTAGAGGAATAATGCCACTCCTTGGGGTTGTCATATAGACTGTACGTTAGGAATACATGGCACCTGGCAAGACCTAGCACGGAGTTGCTGTCCTAGAAAGGTTTGTCCCAATAATCTGCTATGGTAAAGGACTGAGAAGATACAAATGGTTCTGGGGTTTGTGGGGCCACCACTCACCTCCTCTTTAATCCAGGCACTGTAGCCTGGGGGCGACACCCCCAGCTGGATGATACTGGCTGTGGTGAGAACAGCCATGAACAATGGTGACACGAACTTCCACATGTAGAAATAGAAGCGGTAGGGTCGGAAGCCCAGCATCTCTGTTAGCTCCTGCATGAACCTGCCAGGCAGAACCGAAGACAAGAGCAGTAGACACCTTCGCCACCGAGCCTTCCCTTTCCCCTACGGTCACTTGCTTCTGACCAATCCTTTCTGGGCTCTGCTAGCCTTTGCCTTCCGGGTTCACAGTGTGAAGCCCCAGGGGTCTCCAGGAGGCTCTGCTCTGCCTACTTCACACCGGAGATTTGATACATTAGGCAGGCCCGGGACCAGTAGATGGAGATAGAAAGCTCTGAGTTCTCAGGGCGATGCAGCCTCCCACCTGCCGTGCTCACGCTTCCCCCTGCTGGAGAAGAGGCAGTAATGCACCTACCTAGCGCTGGAAGGAAGAAGCTTCTAAAAATCCTGAGGTCTCTAAATTAGACTGTGTGCTAGAATTCAAGGAGGCAGGCAGGCTACAGTTTTGGGTGGTATACAAAATGCACCTTTACCTCAATCATGCTAACCGAACCTGGCCATTCCTTCTGTTGTAAGTGCGAGCAACCTTAAGAGTGTTAGCGCTACTTGTGACCGAATCAGACATTTTCTTATCATAGCCAGCTATGGAAGATACCAGAAACACATATGTCCACCACTGCTTTTAAGTGACAGCCATTACTAGACCCACAACCAGATCTCCAGACTTATTGTGGTACAAATAGAGTACACACTAAACCACGCTAAACGATGCTCAGTCCTTTTTCAGTACGTTGGTTTTCTATATAATTATGGATAACTGATTGCATGCATTTGAAAGGGACACTGTTTCAAAAAAGGGAAAGAGAACAAGCACAAGGGCTTCCACAAGCTGCACAGGAGTCCACGGCACCACAGTCAGAGTCCTTCCGGCAGAGCCTTCCAGCCCCGGAGCGTGGGGTGGACACGGGGTCCGCTGTCCCTTCCTTTTCTCATCCGGCCGTCAATTCGCTCCTCCTTCCTTCCCTTCTGTTGTCTTTCGAGACAGGGGTTTACTGTGTAGCCCAGGCTGGCCTCAAACTCATGGCAATCCTGCCTGTCTCACACGTGATGGAATAATAGGTATTTGTCTTCACACCTGTCCTGGGCGCTCCTTCTCTTACGCTTTCTGCCCCTCCTCCTCCTGTGCCCTCCCAGGAAGCAGATGTCCCCTGTGAGACACACTGGATTCCAAACCCATTTGGACATCAAGGAGGGTCAGGCTGAGCTAGGTAGCAGAAGGTCTGGGCCTCTCTGAGGACAAGGACAGTGAACACAGTAAACACCAAGAGGGTAGAAAGGTGGCAGTCCTGGGAGTCCCCGGAAATGAAGATTTGACCGTAAATAAGAACTGGCTGTAAGTGGAGATCTGCCTTGGGGCCAGGCCATGATACCGGATCTGACCTTATTGCTAAACCCTCTTTCCCCGCAAAACCTAAACTTGAGGCCAAAACCCATTCCTTAAAATTATAAATCAGACTGCTGGAGTCTACTTGGAGGGCAGGGGGCCTTGGAATCCCAGCCAAGTGCTACACAAGCTAAGTGGCCATCTAAGGACTGGTCTTCAGCAAAGGGGCTATGGTAGTTAATTGTTTAGGCTGACATCAGGACCTGAACCTAGGATCCCATGGCTCTGTCTCTTACTAACCAAGAAGCTCCCAATATTCTTGTCCTCTTTAGAGGCCTCAGTTTCCTGGTGCCAAGGGGCCCTTTAGCTCCCATAGTCTGTAATCTCTTGCCCCTTTCACAAGCAGCCTCAAGAACACTGGACTCCCCGGAAAGTCCCCATGGGAAAAGAAACCCCACAACCACCACCACCTGTCCCCATCACTCCTTTATGACCTCCTTACTTCTTGGTCCCATAAATCCAGGCCACAGCGATGTTCTCAAGGATGACAATGACGGTGAGTGGTAGGGTGGCCGAGTAGTCATCGAACATGGTGACGAAATAGTTTCCGGAGCGCTGGACGAACAACAGCCCCACGAAGAATGCAAAGACACAGCAGCCCACTACAGAGAGCCGAGAGGCCGGTGTGGGGGCAAAGGTGCAGGGTGGGTGGGACCTCAAGGACTTTGGGGGAGCCGGCTACCTCCCATCATGCTGCTCCCAAGCAGGCCTGCAGCCTGACCCCTCTAAAATTCACAGGCACGGCCCTGCAGGAGAGCGCTGGAAGCTGAGGTTCTGAGCTCCCCTATATCAGGCAGGAGACTCTTGAGGGAGGCATCAACTCTGCATTCTTTTCCCCATGCTCCCTGCTCTGGGCACAGCACCAAGCCCAAGGCAGCTGCTTCACTTAAATACTAAACTGAATTGAGATGATTCAACTGATTAGTCCTAGGATCCTTTCCCAGGAAACCTTAGTTTTCCCATTTGAGAGGAGGAAGACACTACCCCACTCCTACTCCCCAGGGATGCAGGGAAGAGGTAGACGGGTATCCTGAATAGCACATCCGGGTCCAACAGTCTATGGTCAGGGAGAAGAGCCTTCTGCAGATGGGGTGACAAACTGCCCAATCAATTCAGAACCTAATTGTCATACGCATGCTGGGCTGGTGTCTGGCAGGATGACAGGGAGTTAGTTACCTGTGAAGATCTCCTTGGGTACCTTGAAGGTGTCGATGATAGGTGTGGTGATTCCTGCCATGGTCCCAATCATGCTGCCCAGGCCCAGGTTGATGAGCATCAGGAAGAACATGACAGACCAGAAGGGGGAGGCCGGGAAATGTGTCATGGCCTCAGTGAAGGCGATGAAGGCCAGGCCTGTGCCCTGCACAGACTGAGGGTGGGGCAGAGAGTGGGGGCTACTCTTACTCCAGAAGTCCTCTGCCTCCTTCCCTCTGGAGGAATAGGAATCACCATTTCCTTTTTCATAGGGCTCCCCACTGCTACTTGAACTCTTCCAGCTTGAAAGTGAGGATCTCAAACCATAGTGAACATCAGAATTCTGGAGAAAGCTGTAGTGACTCACACCTATAATTCCAGCACTCAGAGGGCTGAAGCAAGAGGATTGCCAAGAGTTCAAGGCCACCTGGACTTCATATTGAGGCTCAGGCTTACCTGGACTACAGATTAAGATTGTCTCAAAGCAACCACACTAAACTGTTTTTTTTTTTAAAAAAAAAAGTTCCTGAGAGTTTCCCTAGGGGACCTAGATTCTACAGGTTTCAGGACCCCAGTGGTCCAGGTGAAGATGCTCCCATTTAGACAATGTAGGACCCTGCTCCTCTCTAAGACTTCATCTTTGCTGCAGCCACGATGACCACTCCCAGTTCTGAACTGCTGAATTACAGACCTTAATGCAATACACCCAGGCTCAGCTGTCCAATGGAAGCAACTAGAGTCTTTAAATACCCACCCCTGTCTGGTTCTCCTGCAGAGACCATGATTTCACTGGGCGAAGGTTAAGGTGGTATGACGTTTTCTAAAGCTATGGCGGGGGGGGGGTGTCTCGTGGACAGCCCAAGTATGGAGCCATTGCTTTAATACATGGCCCACACTGCCTGCTCATGCCACTCACAAGTATCCTGTTACCTGGAGGGAACTTATGACCCAACCTGAGTTCTCAGTTGTCATTTAGCTACTCTTGAGGCTGCCTGGTGTGAAAAAGCCTGCTGTATGCCTAGTGTTTTCAGATGATCAGGTCATGGCCGTGAGAAGGAGAGGAAGGAGCGGATGCCGCCAGTTGGGATCCTTTGCTCTTGAGCACGGGAGAGAAGCCAGAGATAGTGGGATGCCGCGCCCACGGACAAGTGAACCTGTCTTTTTTGCTTTTCTTCTGTTAATCCTTTTTATTTAAGGGCACAGACTCAAACCCAGGATGCTAGACAAGTACTCTACCAACAAAACTACAGCTCCAAGCCATGGAGCAGCCTTTGGCACGGTTCTCAGACACCTCTATGGGAAGCTTCTGGTCTCATGAAGAAACTCAGGGGCTAATGGGGCTATCCCCAACATGAGCCTTGGCTCTAGCCAGAGGCCTGGAATCTGTGGATTTGTTTGATTGGTTTGCTGGTACCACTGTAGCAGAACAGTCATTTCGAAAGTGCTCAGAGGTGCAAATGCAAACGCGAGAAAGTTATCCCCACTTCAGTGCGAGCATTAATGGGGGAGGAGCACCTCAGCTCTAGCCCAGGAGCTAAGTGTCATTGTGAAGGTGAAAGTGGGGGCACTGGCGAGGGCAGGCATCTCAAGGGAAGATGCAGAACCAGGACTTTGGAACAAGAGTACTATTTTTTTTGCTTGTTTATTAACTAGCTGTGAGGCCCTGATCAACCCTCCCCCTCAACCTACAGGTTGCTTATTGATAAAACTGGGAACAATATTCATACTCGACTCATAGAGCTGCCACAGGGGTCAAAGGAAATGGGAACTGGAGGGAATTAGCATTTACCTGGTCCACAGCTGCTGTTCTAAGTGGATTGTTTACACAGGGTCCTACGTAGAAGAAGCCTGCTCAATAAATGGGGATCCTGACTCAAGCTGACAAGAGCTCCTGTGATTTCAGTGTTTCCTTTGGCCCTCCAACTAATCATACGCTTCCCTCTGGGTAGCTCGACACTTACAGCCTTTCTCCATCTGTGTGCATAGTGAGTTAGTTAGTAAATACATGACTTTACGGCCATGGTTCTCAAACTGTGGGGCGTGACCCCTTTGGAGGTCAAACAACCTTTTCACAGGGGTCACATATGATACCCTGCATATCAGATATTTACATTACAATTCATAAATGTAACAAAATTACAGTTATGGTGTAGCAACGAAATAATTTTATGGTTGGGGGTCACCACAATATCAGGAACTGTATTAAAAGGTCACAGCATTAGAAAGGTTGAGAACCATTGCTCTATGGGCTTTCAAGGCCTGTTTCCAAGCTCCAGCCATTAAGCCTATCTTCTGGTTCCTGCTTGTCCTAGGAAGGGCAGTCTGTTCCAGTACCTTGTCAAGTTCATCCTCCAGGAGGCAGGGATCCAGGCCCAAGGCTGAGAACTGTTTTTCCTTAACAGTCATGATGACGTTGTACATCTCGGAGTAGTCCTTGGTGGTCAGGTGTGAGAAGTTGACGTGGGGTGGAATGAGGTCGCGGCTCAAGACGTTGGAGTTGAGGTAACCTAGAATTTTCTCAGCGTTCCTGCATTGCAAAGAGGGCAGGACTGGGTAAGAAGGGAGGTGTGGGATCTGAGAGGCCCCTCCCAGAAACCCAGGCAGGGCACCCATAGGCCACTGACAGAAACATCCAGGAGCCTGTTCTTGTGGGCCAGGTCTGAGGAAGATGATGACCTCATCCCTTATGGGATGGAGGGGACCTCTCATCCTGCCCAGCCCACCTGCTACCCTTGGGTGAGGCAGGCAGGGAAAGAAGGGACCGGAGGGGCCATGCCACCTACTCGACCACACACTTCTCATTCATGATGTTGGCTTTGAAGCCCAGCACAGCAAACACCACGAGGGTGGCCAACACCGAGGTGAAGAAGTTGATGAAGGACACCAAGGCAGCATCGAAGTGGCAGTTATTGTCCTGTTTGTTGTAGCTGGAAAAGGCGATGACACCTCCAAAGCCCAGCCCCAGGGCGAAGAAGACCTGGGTGGCTGCCTCCCGCCACACCTGGGGGTCCAGCATCTTGTCCAGCTATGGGGATGACCATGGGGACAAAGACAGAAACAAAGAGGTGATGGTTTTACCCATATGCCCATCATCCCCACCCTTTCCGCAGCCTCCAGAGTTGATGCAACATGGCCTGGTATTAAGCAGTTGTGGCCAGGAGATTCTGGGCAATTCCCCTAACTCTTCCACGCCTTAGCTTCCTCAAGTGCAAAGGACAGGTGAGAGTGTCAGCCTCAAAAATTTAAAATGCTGAGTGCTTACACAGGAAGCTGAACTATAAGAGCATTTGGGTGGCATGGAGCTATTTCCAAAGTCTTTTTCAATTCAAATTTTCTTTCCCTCTTCATTCCTCAAGGTAGGAGCCAAGGAGAATGAATGAGGCAGGGTTCCAGCATTCTTGGAGTTTATGGTCTAATTGGAGAGACGGACATTGGTAAACGCATTCCACCAACAGATGCTAAATTGCAAACATGGCTGGGACAGTCGGCACTTGGTGCTCAGAACACTTGTGACAAGAGGGTCAGGATGCTAAAGCTGGCCATCTGACCAGGGACAGCAGAGATGAGAAGAATATTGAGGAAGAGGAATCAGTGTGAGCATAAAGGTACATGGAAGTGCCTGAGGGGGTATGACTGGACTGGTGAAGTGGTATAAATGGGCTGGCACAGGTAGGGGTGCAGGTGAGGCGAGCAAGTAGGGTAGTACAGGTGGGATGATACATGCAGGAGAGGAGATCCAGGTGGGATGAGCAGTGGGTACAGCTGGGGTGATGTGGGCAGGAGAGGAGATCCAGGTGGGATGAGCAGTGGGTACATCTGGGGTGATGTGGGCAGGAGAGGAGATCCAGGTGGGATGAGCAGTGGGTACAGCTGGGGTGACGTGGGCAGGAGAGGAGATCCAGGTAGGATGAGCAGTGGGTACAGCTGGGGTGACGTGGGCAGGAGAGGAGATCCAGGTGGGATGAGCAGTGAGTACAGCTGGGGTGATGTAAGCAGAAGACAGCATGCAACAGTGCTGCAGGGGAGGTGGGTATTATGAGACATTACAGGTAAGCAGATTGTGGAAGGGGCAGTGCAGGTGGGATAGTTCAGGTAGGCTAGCACAGTGGTGCTGAGGAAACCCAAAGAGGCAAAGGCCTGTAGAGACCTTTGTATTCATTCTAAGAAAACACTTGATCCAGGATACACTAAGGAGCTGAAGAAAGAAGGCCGCTATTAGATGTGCATACAGTCATCGCTGTATGGAGCCAGGAAGCTGCAAGGAAGCACCTTCTGGAGGTCCAAGTGGCCTGGGATAGTGGCTTTGCCTGTGGCCAGATGGTGCTGAGGGAGAGATTTAAAAGGGAGAAATGAAGACCTTAAGGATGAATTGGAGTTGGGTATGCTAGACTGGACGGCCATGTTTGTGGTCTGCCTGGAGAGGGGGCTGAGGGAAGAGTGGTCCAAGGAGCTGGTTAGAGCAGGTCTAGACAGCAGTTTAGAGAGTTTAATGGTCTGGGACCTGCTGAACAGGTAGTCAGACAGTGCACTTTACTGCAGGGAGCACAGCTGGAGGGAGAGGTGGTGACTAGCATGTGTCCCTATAGACAGACAGCGAGAAGAGGGCAGGTCCTCGGGCCAAACCCATCTCTGGAGTTTCATGCAGGGAAGAGGAAGTCATCTCCAAGGCAGCAGGAGTTCCATACAAGGGGGGTTCTGGGGGAGTAGGAGGACCTGGAGGTGGTGCATCGTACAGGGAAAGTGCGTGTTCCCAGTGACAGATCCCCAGGGAGGGTGCCAGCGGCCAGGGGGTCACCGGTGGAACTAGCTGTTCAGGGATCCAGAGGCCCTGGAGCCAGGGGGAGGGAGGGGGAGCAAGAAGCTTAGGGAAAGAGTAGAGTCCAGGCATATAAGCTAGTTCTTGGAAGGGCCAGCCTTGGGCAGCAGAGCGGGTATTATCAGGAAACATCTGTGAAATTGGCGTTGCTGTTTTTCTATATTGTCATTTTTTGATTCAGGCGCTATGACTTGAGGACTGGATGAAAAACTCGGTGGGGGCAGGGATGTAGGAATGGAGAGTGGAGCTGTCTTCCACAAGAGCCCTTTGAAGTCCTCACTAGAAACGGAAGAGGGAGAAAGACAGGACAGGCTGCAAGCAGGTCGGCACCTCCAGTTTCTGCCTGCCATTTGAGGGGTTTTGATATGATAGCCCTACCTTCCCTGAAAAGCAAGAGGGGAGGGTGCGGAAAGGTAGATGCTATATCAGTGGTCATGAAGGAGCCTGGGAGACAAATGGTCCTGGGAATAGGGAAGGGATCGCCTGCACTGCTGTGGGCCACTGCATGTGCATAGGCAAAGGTCTGCCTTTTGCTGATGTTTGTCTTATGAGATAGGGCCTCACTGTGTTACTTGCCAAGAACTCATGCTTTTCCTGTGTACACCATTATGTCCAACACATTTTCACTGTGTATGTGAATGCGTGTGTGCACGAGTGCATGCGTGTGTGCGCAAGTGCGTGCATGTGTGTGAGTGTGTGTGTGAGTGTGTGTGTGAGTGTGTGTGTGTGTGTGAGTGTGTGTGTGTGTAAATGTACACTATAAGGGGTGGAACTCAGGGCCTCCTGCATGCCAGGATCCTGTTCTGCTTCTGAGCTCCATCCCTAATACAGAAGTCTGGCTTTTGATACAGGATGAAATGTTTTGACTTTTGCTTTGTTTTGATTTTTTGTTTTGTTTTTGCAGAAGTACCCAGGTCCAGGGCTCCTATGTAAAACCTTGGGACTTGAGTGAGGCTTTGCTTCTGATTTTAACTTAGGATAGTAATATGGTGCCGTGAGACACAGCCACATGAACATTCCCCAGCAAGATTTGGGGCGGGACCCTGTAATCAAACACTTCCGGATGTCAGCAACACAATAGGAATTTTCACACCAAGTGAATCAATAAAGACGATAAATAGGCTCGCATCTGTGCATGTTGTTTGCCCTCCAAGTGAGTTCTACAGGAACCAAAGCACCTTTTTTTTTAAATTAAGAAACAGGGGTCTGTACTGAGTTTAATAGAAAAGCAGAGATTAGAGAAAAGGAGAAAACAGTCACTGGCTTCTGAGAAATGACTCTTTAAACACCCCTCCCTGACCCCTCAGGCTACAGATTTTCAGTGACTCTCCAGAAGGCTCCAGAAATGGGCTGAGGGATTACATATACTTTGTGGTTGTGCTGGCCATCACTGGTATTTCCTGACGTCCACTGTGACGGTTTCGCCTATCTTTGAGACCTAAGCCTGGGACTTTGTTAGGATTCTTATCATTCCCTAAAGCTATAGCGAGAATGCCGTGATATGTCAAGCCCCATCACTGTGCAGGGCAATTTTCTTAAACAGAAGCAGCTATTCCAGGGGAGACAGCCCAGTCCCAAACTGACTAGTGGGTCTGATCTAATAGCTTGAGGAACATCTCAAAGGACAGGGCAGGGTTCAGGTACACGCAATCATTTTGGTTAGAAACAACTGTTTCTTTTACTAGGACCACAGCTATCATTGCTCTTTTTAAACGTGGCCCATATATTATAAAATGAAAAAAAGTAGAGACGGGCAGTGCAGCCAGCCCCTGCTATAGCCATTGCCAGTTTCAGACACCATCAACAGGAGACCAATCTCGTTCTTCTCGATCACCCCCACCCCCCAGCCATAGATGATTTTGAAGCAGACTGATAGCTACAAGTTGAGGTTTGAGGATCCATAAAAATCACCTAACACTAAAGCTCGCCCTTGGAGGGGTGACTGCCCTGTGTGGGTGTTCTCCCACACCCTTGCTCCATAGCTTAAATGGGGTGCTTTTGCTGCTGGCGATACCCAAAGCTAATCTGGAAGTGGATTGCGTCAGGAGGCTTCGGGACGGAACGCCTGACGTTACTTGATTTTAAAGGAGGCTCTTGTCAGACTTCACAGGATGACAGTATGTAGTTTCAGGAAGTGTCAGTGTAGGTCAATTGAGACAGGATGCTCCACGTCCCTTCCAAACATTGGGATGAGACTACAGGAGAGGTGGGCAGGAATTTTCTGATCTGGAGAGAAGCCCATTCCCTGCCTGGAGCCCAGTGTGATGTAGCATTGGCTTCCTGCTGTTTCTTTCACACAGCGTCTAAGTCACTTCCTGCCAAGGGAACGAGGTATTTTGCAGCACAGAAGATGTTTTCTGAATGCACAAGCAGGTGCTGAGCACCGGCCTAAGTGACACGTGACAGCAGCACACATGTGACGGAAGCACACAGCCTTGCTTCTCAGTACTTCTCTAGCACCTGCCACAGCAGAGCCAGACTGAGCTACAAGACACCAGATGGCACTGGAGTGCAGAGTTCCCACTGCCTAAGAACGGTGTCACCTTCACAAGGGACAGAAACAATAATAGCTTGTGCTTGCCACGTGTACCCCACTTGCCAGGAGCATTCCTATGAGCTCTGCTGACAGCTCTGCAGAGGGGTATCACTTGCACCCCCTCTTGCAGCTGTAGAAGTGGGTCCCAAGAGTCAAGGAACCTCCCTAGTGGAAACTGGGTAGTGAGCTGGTCACAGGGGTCACAAGGCTGGGCATCTTCTTTGAGAGGTCTTTGCTCAAACGGGAGTCAAGAAGTCCCACAACCAGACTGTTTGACTGGGATCTTGGAACCTCCAGGGACCTCTCTGCTTTTCCTTGAGAGTTAATATATATTCTTGGTCCTTTGGGCTCTTGTAGTGATATTTCATTTGTATTTTAATAAATAAAGCTTGTCTGAAGTTCAGAGAGTAAAACAGCCACACTGATCAGCCTTAAAGACCAGACAGTGGTGATCCACACCTTTAATCCCAGTAGCCACGCTATTTGCCATAGAAATCAGGCAGTAGTGGTACATGTCTTTAATCCCAACACTAGAGAGGATTATAAAATGGGAGGAGACAGCTCTCAGATACAGTCTCATCCTGAGATTCCTGGAGGCAGGATAGCCATTTCAGACTAAGGCAGAGGCAAGACCCAGTGGCTGTTTGCTTTTCTAACCTTCAGGTTGAACCCAGTTTCTGTCTCTGGGTTTTTATTAATCATGCTACAGGCTACTTTTCTCTACCCCTTAATCTCAGAAGTCCAGTTTCCTTCCCCAGAAATAAGTAACTGTGATTTTGGCTTTCTGAGTATTATTTCAGTGAGGTTCAGACAGACACCAGCACATGAGATAGGACATCTCACGTTACAACATATATACCGACATGCGTGTGGATGTTTCTCCCACACTCCATGGAGCTCCTCCTTTCTTGGAGCAAACCATCTTGCTCTTGGTCTCCACACTTCCTCAATGTGCTGAACTGGCATCCCAAAGAGCCCCAGAATGCCTAGCGCGCTTCTCTGCTCTGTCTTACTTCATAGTTAATTCGCCTCTTTGGAAAGCAACCGAAATCAGAAAACTTACCCGGAGAGGCATTAGAAGGCTTAAATGAATTGATATATACAATGAGTATTAACACAACTGCTTAAGCACCTCACTGACATGGAAAGCAATGTGCTCTCAGAATGTTTGTTTGCAAAAAGCTGCACCTCAGATTGCTGAGAGCTAGGGGTGGCCGGAGCTACTGAGGTCACACCTACTCCAGAGCCACATCTACCAGATGGCTTTTAGGGCCATACTGTCCACTGTTCCCAAATGGACAGTGACTTCACACTCACACCTCCTTAGCCCTCCAGGGTCCCTCCTTCATTCTTACTCAAAGCTGACCACTTGGTTTCCTGCCTCACTGAGAAAGATGCCACTACGGGAGGAGGACCATTAGAACTCCTCCCTACAGCTTCTTCCTGCCAGCATAGTGCCAAGGGCTGCCCTTTCCCTTGGTATGTGCGGATGCAGCTAACATCAGCTCTTCCCCCAAAGACACTGGGCCTCTCCCTGATGTCATCTGGATCTTTTTAAAGTGTATAGTTCAACAACATTTAGCATACCAGTACTGAGCAGTCTGTACCACTATCAGTTTGGAGCCTCTTCCTTGCCCTTAAGAGAAGCATGTTTCTACTAACAGTTGTTCCTCATGCCTCCTCTCAAGTGCAGCCCTTAGTGACCACTAGTGCACTGTCTCTACGGATTTGCCTATTCTGGACACTTCCTATGCTTGGAATTGCACACGATGTGGCCTCTCAAGTCTGAATCCTTTGATTTGCTTAATATTTTCCAGAGTCTTCCATGCCGTGGCATGTGTCAGTACTTTATTCTTGTGTGTTTTACACACGTGTTCATAGGGGTAAGGTTGTCTAGATCTCTGTGTATACTAGTGGAGGTTGCGTCTCTTCCTCAGTTGCTCGCCACCATTTATTTTTGAGACGAGTTTCTCCATGGATTACTACTTCATTGAACATGGATGGCTAGAACAGAAGCTAAATTGGCTAAGCAAGTCCTAAGGATCTTCCCATGTCCACATCCACAGAGCAGGGATTCCAGGTACATGCCATGATGCCTGGCTCTTTTATTTTAGGGATCAAATTTAGATCCTCATGCTTGCATGGCACACACTTTACTGACTGTGCCATTATCACAGCTCTGGTACATCCTTCCTTTCTGTGGTTGGATACCATTCCATTTTATGCATCTACCACATTTTGTTTGTCCATTTCTCAGCTGATTGACATTTTGGTTGTTTCTGCTTTGGGGCTATTATAAACCACACTGCTATGAATATTCATGTTCCAACTTTGTGTGAATATAAATTTTAAGTTTTCTTGGATACACGTCTAAGAGTAGAATTATTGCATCATACAGAGACACTAGACTCTTTTTTTTAAAGCTCCTGCATCAATTCTAGCCTGTTGGTGTTCCGTGAATTATTTTCAGCATTATATAAATTCTGTGATAATATCCTTGACCCCAGGGCCCTCTCCACTTATTCCTGCATTTCTCATTTTTTGTTTCCTTTTATAGTGGAACTACTGAATACAGACACCCTCTCCTATTGTCTCTGATTCATCACCTCGCATTTTCTTTTGGGTCACTACTATTAGAGTTTGTCCCCAATGTTCTACCAAAAAACTCTCATGAAGGTCCCCAATGATGCTTTCGTTGCCAGATGATTGGTCATTTCCTGTCTTCATCACCTGCCCATCTCACCTTCATTCGAGCATTTCCCTGACTCTGCCTGGGTGTGGATATGTGTGCTTCATTCTTCTGCCTCCCTTACCTGCTATCCTTCTCTCAACCCATGAAGACTGCGGCTCTGAGCTGAGTCCTCCTTTCTGACAGAGCCCAATCTCCAGGCATTATAAACCAAGCCTTAGCTTTCCATCCACTACCCAGAACTCCCAAATTTGCTCCTTCACCTGTTACTTCCAGATTTATGGACCAAATTACCACACCACGTCTTCACCTGCCTATCTATCTGTCATTTTAAAATGGCCACATCCAAAACAATAGTCTGGGTGTTCCTCCTAAATTCTGCTTCTCCCACTATCCTTCCCATCTCTGTAAATGTCATCTCCATCCTCTGGCTGCTCAGGCGGAAGACCTTGGAGTCACGCTTGGCTCCTCCCACAGCTCATATCCAAGCCACAGGAAACCCTCTTGAGTCTGTTTCCTAAGCGTTTCTTCAACTCAACCAACTCTCAGGCCTCCATCAGCGCTTGGCTCACGGTTCCTCGCATCCAGTGACCCACACAGCGAATCTCCCTCTTCTTCTCTTGGACTCTCCATGGCAGTCTTCTCTAAGAGGCTCAGGGTGGCCATAGCATCTCATCCCTCTGCCAATAACCTTCCACTGGCCAGAGTTTACACAGGGGGAATGTCCAAGTGTCTTTATGGCCTCCTGGACCCCGGTAGCCCTAGTCAGACCACAGTCCTGCCTCTCTCCCCTCCTTTCTTTCTCGCACATTTCCTAGAACTCCAAGCTGCTCCAGCCCCTTTCACTCATTATCTCTCTGTCTAGAATGGATCTCCACACCTGCAGGGAGCCTGAACCCTCAGTTCCTTAGGGTCACTTTTCAGATGCTCTTCCTCAGTGAGGCAGTCCTTGACCACACTGTGTAAAATGCACCCTGTCCCTAGACGCCCCAGTTCGTGGTTCTCTGCTTTGTTCTTCCTCTCATCACATTGGTCAGTAACAGTTCTGCGTCTTATTTTATATCATCCATTCTGAGGGCTGGGGAGTTTGTCTGTTGTATTCATGGGTCTTAGAACAGTGTTTGGCTCTAGCGAGCCTTTGTTGGATGAATGCAAACATGAATGATAGACATTTGGGCATTTGGAGCACGCCAGTCTTTTGCTACTAAAACAAATGCTGTAGCAACCAATTCTGAGTACTAACCATTTTGCTTATATATGACTACATTTGTTGGAAAAATACATAAAAGTGAAATTGTTGGGCCAAAGGACATGAATGTTCATAATTCTGACTACTTGGGAGTTTATATGACTTTAAAAAAAACTGTCCATAATTCACCATTATATGTTGAGCAAATTACATGAGAATTGCACGGCACTCCATGATGACCTGGTTTTGTCCTTGAGAAAAGAAATGATAAGAGAATTTCAAGTAGTTAATTAGCTATTAACACCAGTTACTATTTCATCAGGGCCACTAGTGAGTCATCATCGCATCCTGGTCACACAGCACATCAGATCCACTAGCTCTCTGCTTGCAGAGATGGACAGAAAGGATAGGTCCTATAGCCTGGATATTTTCTGATGTTGGAAGAAGTCTGGGGAGGAGGAAGGACCTCTCACATCATCCAGCATAGTCTAAATAAGAGTCTGAGATGCCTTGGTCAAAATTTTCTTGGATTTTGTTCAGGGTGTTGAATGGCATGACCTCTTGGGATATTGTTAATATTGTAATCCATAGGAATGAATGAAATAGTATTCATCCTGGGCAGCTCTGGACAGTGACCTGGTGGTACTCTATGGCACCAAGAACTTTAAATGACCCCAGAGATCTCGTATCTCCCAGTCCTGAGCTACAACAGCCACCTCTCTGCAATGGTCCTCAGCCTGACAGACTGTCAGATGGCTGTTGCTGAGAGTGGATTCGGGTTTGCTGCACAGCATCTGGGGGCGTCTGTGAATAGAAATCACACTCTAGGCAAACAGTAGCACAGGCTGCCTGGGTGCCCTTGGCAGGAGAGTGTTCAGGTCTTCTTAGCCACCCCTCCTTGCTCAACACAATCCTCCAGAGTCAGGTGCAGGAGCTACATAATGAAACTGCTCAGTGGACAATGTCAAGATGGGTCACAAAGACTTGACTTGGAGACTAATGAGTCAGATGAGCCCTGAGTTGCACCATGCTGGTTCTTGGGGACTTCATTCCTTTAGGGGCTTCTAGGTTTAATTTTATAGCTCAGAAGATTCTGATGGCTTCTGGAACATCCAGGAAGAGGTTTGAGAAAGGGAGTGGCTCTGTTGTTCTATGAGTACTTAAGCTATATGCATCTATTTGATGGGCAAAACTGAAGCCTGTCAAATGTGGAGTTATATACCTGGTGTGCGTGCTCATGGATGCAACCACTTGGAAAGTATTTTGGCTGAAGATTTCCATACCTTTTGAGACAGCAATTTCAATTTTTACCTTATTTACTCCAGAGAAACTTGCACAAAGACTTGGGTAATAATGTTTAGTATAGCCTGTGCTAGTTAGTTTTTATTGTCAACTTGATACAACTAGGAAGAGGAAATCTCAACTGAGACACCACTCAGATCAGATTGTCTTGCTTAATGATTGATGTGGAAGAGCCCAGCCCACTGTGGGCAGCACCATCCACAGGCAGACAGATCTGAGCTATATCGAGAATGAGCCAGTAAGCAGCATTCCACAGCTTCTGCCTGAGCTCCTGCTCTGACTTTCCTCAATGACTGATTGGGACTTGGAAATGTAAGATGAAGTCAACCCTCTCCTCAAGTTGTTTTCGGTCATGCTGTTTATCACAGCAATAAGAAAACTAACCAGAACATATCCTTATCAGTAATAGTAAAAACTGGCAACAACTTAAATGTCTACCAAATAGAGAACCTTTTAGGTTAGTTCTGTGGTAAAACATTATACCACCCTGAAAACAGATGTGCTATAGCCTACATGCCAGGATAAGGAAAAAAAAAAAGAATGGTGTCGTGCAAAATCAAAAGCAAGTCATAGAAGGATACGTGTGAAGATATGTAAACTTTAAGGGTATGTAGAATTGCTGTGCACTGTTTGTGGAAATAGGCCCATGTATAAAATCTCAAAGAATGCATTAGTGGGATAAATCTCAAATTCAGGATAACAGTTTCTGTAACCTGATAACTTGCATATTGGAAACTAATATTCAGGAGTGGTTCCCTGGGAATGATTAAATCACAAGGAATCCACTTTTCTGAATGGAATCCGCGCCTTTATAATAGAGCCTCAAGCTGCTTCCTTTGCCCTCCTACCATGGAGTCTCTGGTGCCTTCACCTTGGTCCTCCCAGTTCTAGAATTGTAAGCAATACATTTCTTCTGCTTATAAATCTCTTAGTCTAAGGTATTTTGTTATAGCAGTAAGAGCAGACTGCTAGTGGCTGCCTTGGGGGAAAGGAAGGAACTGTGACATCAGAGGGCATTGCAAGGGCATCTGTAATGTTTTACTTCTTAAAACCATCTATTATATTACTAGATATATAATTATAAGCTTGAGATATTTCAGAATTAAAGAGACATTGCAATGGGTGTCTGAATCCAGTGAGGTGAACTGAAGTACTGTGTGTGCTAGGGCTGGTGGCCAAGTCCAGTGAGTCTGGGCCACTAGCTATTGGACATCACATCAATGATTCTTAAGTCCATCAGCAGCCTATCTGGGGATGTTTGTGAAGCTCCAATGTTCATGTGCATCATGAGAGCATATAGCACGCTCACACAGCTCAGCAAAGTACAACGCAAAGACTCAAGGAGACACCTGAGACTAATTGTGGGATCAGGGCGACTGCTGAAGTAATTCACAGAGGTTGAGGGCCTTCCTGTGATCACTTACCCCAGAGGAAGCCGACTGCTTCTCTAGGAGATATCATATGCTTACAGCCCTATGGTTTGCTTTGGGAGGCATAATTCCTGCTTTAGAAGGTGAGTCTTTGTAAGCATGTCTGTAGAAGTCTTCGTTGTTCAGGCCAAGGATGCAGAAGGCCAGTTTGTGCAGTTCTGGGTGGCATAGGTCCTAACCATGGCCATCCTCCACACACCAGGAGCCCACTCACAATAGCAGGGCAGGAGAGTCGATGGGACCTGGGGACTTCAAACTCCATAGAATCTGGGGCTTTCTTAATCACCCTATGTGAATTCCCTGTGAAAGGGAGTGTGTATGTACATGTGTATAATATGTATGGTGGCACTATTGAGTCCTGAGGTTTCAAGCTCATCTGGCCCCGCCTGACCCGGAGCTCATGGTCTAGCTCACAGGGATTTGGAGGTGAAATTCTCAGCCCCATCAACTGGAGGCACTGACATACACTGTTTAGGACAATTTGAAATTATTATTCCCCCGTAGCCAACTACATGAGTAGTTGTGTCCAGTGGTCTAAATGGTCACGGTCATGAGGTGGGGACAGACCACTTCCTGGAGGCTAGGCATATGCAGGACACCTGTTTCTCAGCACATCCTCTATGAGCAAAGATCCCTCGCAGTCCCTTCACAGGCTAGTGACAGGATTAGGAAGGTGCCTGTGTGGGCTCCTTGTTTCCCTGATATGGATACAAACTGGAATTCCTGAGGGGAGTTCATCTTCTTGGCTCCTATTATCATAGACCCACAAAATTAAGACACCCCTAAAATGAATGACTAAAGCCCCATCCCTCACATTTAAATGGAACATGCCTCTGCCATCGCTACAGGCATGCCTGGTGCTTTTCCACATCCTTGATCACACGGTCTCCTTTGATTAATAAATCATATTGATACTTGCTGAAGCCCTTCCTGCTCTGCAAGGCTCACTTCAGATGCCACCTCTTTTCTGGAGTCTGTTCTGATTTCACCCAAATTGAAGTAATGTCTCTATCCTTGAAACATGAGGACAGAGCCTAGACCCCTTTCTTGGGCTTCTCTGAACCGGCTCGCAGAACACCTGCCAGACAGTTGGGTTTGGGTGTAAAGTTGTGTGCAGCAGAGCAGGCCCAGTGGAGCTGCCTGCCCCCCCCAATGTGGACACCGCAGAGCCTTACCTTAGGAGTGAACATGTGCAGAATGCCATCAATCGCCCCTCGCAGCAGCAGCCCCCGAACCAGGAAGCAGACCAACACCACGTAGGGGAAGAGGGAGCTGAAATACATTACCTACAGAGAAGACAGAGCCCCCCGTCAGGCAGAGCCCCTTCTACAGCCGGCACCCCCTTCCCTGCTCACCGCTGGGGCCCATGAGCCTCCTCTGATAACAGGCAGCAGAACTCGGAGCCTGGAGCCCCCAGGCACTGAGCCAAACCCACCATCCATCTGGCCCAGGCAGGAGCAGAACAAGCTGGAGTCAGCATGGCTGTGCCTAGAGCTAGTCTGCCTTTCAAGAGATGGCAGGACCGAACTAGAAGTTTGTACTCCTAAGTCTCATGCCCCTAGTCGGCAGTTCCAGGGTCTCCACTGTCCTCAGAAGTTCTATAGCAGAAGACATCTAGGAGGCCTTGACACTGTTTCCCAACAGAGCCCATCAGAAGAGAGAGTAGTCCCTAGGCGTCCTGAACCTGAACCGCGTGCTTCTTACTAGTTCATATATATCATCCACCTCTCTAGAGCCCCGTGCTCCTGGCACAGAGCCACGTACAAAGAATTTGATCATGGGACCTCGGCTGCAGTGAAACCAATCCTGGGGCACTAAGGACAGGGCAACAGAAAGGCTAAGAGCTATCTGCATGAGCACTGATCCTGCAGCTGCCATCAACCAATCCTGGGGCCTCAGGCTACCTGCTTAGTATGCATCCATCTCTAAAGGGCTGCAATATTCTGGTGGTGAGAGCCAGGGATGTGCAGATGTGACAGCTCTGATAAATGCCATGAAGTGTCAGCTACTATTCCGGCCTCCAGAGAGGGAGGAGGCTGGTGGCTGAGATGGTCCCACCTTTCTGCAACTCAGCATTCTGACTCATCAAGTCTGACAAAGAACCAAGAGCCTCAGCTCAAGCCATGGAACTGGACAGACTAGCTGTAAGACATTAGATGAGGCACTTTCCCCAGTACAGACTTCAGTTTCCTTTTCTATAAAATGAGTGGTGAGCTATCAGATGTCTGTCACTCTTACCATCCCTGGCAGTCCATGAATTCTACAAGGTCATAAATAATAAAGGGTTGGAAATGCTGGGAGAGAAGGACAGGGCTGGGCTGTTATGACCTTCACTGGCTGGATTGTTTGGGGGCACCCAAGCTCTCTGCGGCTCTAACAGCCTTTTATCGGCAGACAGCATAGGGCAGAGGTTAGAACCTGGGGATGCACCATCTAGACAGGTGGCCCCTCAAGGTCAGTACCTCTAGCTCCTCAGTGTTTGCAGAGCAGGCCTAAGCTATAAGCACCAAAACAGGTGGGGTCCCAGTAATGACTACCCAGCAAGTTCATCCTTGGGCTGTCTGGGGTGGTAATGCTCCCATCCTTCCCGTGAGGCTAATGCTGTTGCTCAAGTATTCTTCCTCGGTGGCCTGGGATCCGAGCTCCTGCTCTCTGGGTCCCTGTTGCCTTTTCCCAGCTCACCTTTCCAGAGGACTGGATACCCTTGACTACAGCCATGCCCACGATGCTCCAGGCCACAAGGAGGCAGAGTGTCATCTTCCAGTTGAGGCCCCCACTCTCTGAGATGGAGTTGGAGATGTCCAAGGCCTCTCGGTACCAGAAGTAGGTAGTGGCTGAGCTCTTCTCACACTCGGGCTCTACCACTGAAACCACAGGAAAGGCCACAGGCCTCAGCTTCCAGCCCTATGACCATCTCCTGTGTTGGACCCTGCCCAGGCAGAGTGGGTGAGTGGGTAGCTGGGGGAGGACTGTGCCATGATCTGGCAGAACCTGAGGAATCCTGAGTTTCTGGTGGGACCTATGAGCCTTTGAGCCACAATCACATGGCTGAATTCCCACCTTGACCATCTTCTGCTCACAAGTGCCAAATTTGTCTAAAGGTTCTTGGGGGAAGGCCCTGAGACAGAGGCTGGAAATCCAGATGTCAGGTCACTGGTTAAAGGACAGCATGAGTGTGGGAAAAGGGGCTTCAGGATCTGTTTTCCCATCTCTGGAGTGGGGCACACAAGTCAAAATTTTTCTTAGACACATGCTATTGGAGAAATAGAGTAGTTCATAATAACTATACAAAATTCAATCCCCGAGACCTCTGTGTGCTAGATCATTTCCTCAGGAGAAGGAGAAAAAAAGTGAGTATCGGGGGGTGTGAAGTGGTTTCTCCAAGGTGACTCACTGAAACCCCGAATCTTAATACTAAACAGTTTAGACTCCTTCCTGGGACAGGGCTGGCTGGAGACCACGGCTGAGGTTCCTCCAGGGTCCCCACACTTGCCTGCCACAGTCCCATTCCTGATGACAGGACATTCGCTCCAGGGCAGCGGGTACTGGAAGGACTTGAAGAAGTAGAAGACGCTCCACCCGATGATCACATTGTAGTACAGCCCAACGAAGAGGCAGACCTGAGGGCAAGGGCCAGGGTAAGATCATGGAGGCTGCAGGTAAAGCCGCCCCTCCCTGCACTCCATCCAAGACCCAGCAGCTCACAACCAGCCCTAATGGAGGATGTGGGAGGGGTGGGGGGATGCAGAGATGAAGCAGGGGTTGGGGGTCTGCTCCCAGTCCTCCTTCATTCATCTGGTACTCAGACAGTCCACAAAGGAATTCCTGGGATATTAAAATTTTCTCCTTTAAGCAATAAACTCTTAAAATGTTAATCCTTTCCAGTTTGAAATTCCTGTAAGATACTTGAAGCCCTTCCCCCATCATTTCCTGATGACTCAGGATTCTAATTAGAGATGCCCTCCAGGACCATGGCGACACACCACAGCATTGGTCCTTTTAGGCCCAGATGGTGGGACTTTTTGAGATTGTGTGGATCACTAGTTTTCCCACCTCTTCCCTTTTCTCGGGTGCTGCTCTTCCTTTGGAAGAGCGAGTAGCCTGCTTCTAGCTTCTAGAGACAAAGCAGTAAGCTTGGCAGAGTTTTATTAAACTAGGCGGGGTCTAGCAATGTTTAATAGGCATGGTTTGGCTGCATCTGCTCCGGATGCTCCGAGGGCCCTTCCAGAGGCCTGGCTGTCCCAGACGATTCAGATTGCTTGTTAGTGTGAACACAGAGAGCTCCTGGTCTCTCCCATTTCACACAAGCAACTATGTGGAGGAGCACACGTTCACATACACAGAGAGAAAACGAGGGAGGGGTTTGCGCTGGAATAAACACGCAGAGAAGCAGCCCTTTCCTTAACTGTGTTGTTTCCAGCCCAAGTAGAAGGTTCCCCTCCTCCTGCATGTGCAAACATGGCCAGCCTGGCGTTTACACGGTAGCTGGCCATGTAAAGGTGATGCCTGGTTTGACAACAGGATAATCCTTCTACCGTGTACAGAATCCTCAGTCCCTTCCAGAAATGAATTCCAGTTTTTATCTCAAGTGTGAGAGCGGGCACCTGTAGGTTTCACCTTTAAGGGATGCTCAGTTTCTTCAGTTGTATACAGCTCTCAGCAAGATTTCATCAACAGCCACACAGATGAGCCCAGAAGTCCCCATCCGAGGCTCGGGAGGTCTCCCAAGACCTCATGCCTCCTGGGTTGGCCAAAAGGCTCCTGTCTGAATATTTCAACTGTTTAATTGCATGGCACTCTAGCAAGGCGTGTTAAAGCCATGTACATTTGAAACTCACTTCCCAAGGAAAGGGAAAGGAGTCCATGAGGTAAGGAGTGGTGGGGACCTGGATGGTCTATCTGTTCCCAGATGATAAGGACCAAGATATCCTTGTGAACGTGTCCCGTTTTCCCTCTTTGGCATCATTGGTGAATGTCACATATGGTTTCTGGCAGTGGCATCAACTTCCAGTTTAGGAAATATGGTGACTATGACCCCGAGACACCATCTGTGAATAATCTGTTGATGACCCCTCTTGCTCCCCTTGTGTTGGCCCAGGACTCTGGCCTGTAAACCTAGTGACCTCCTCCACACTATCCCAAAGTGGACCCTCTGCCTCCCACCCAGTGCCAGCCCCCAGCTCTGAACTCACAATACAGCTGGAAAAGCCGATGCCCCCCAGGCGAGGACACACGTAGTGCCACACACCGATGCTGCCACGGCGGATCCTCTGGCCCACAGCCAGCTCCAGAAAGAAGAGGGGGATGCCAATAATAATCAGCAGCACCAGGTATGGCACCAGGTAGGCACCTGCAAGGAGAAGACAAGGTGTGGATCAGAGGGACAGTGTGAGGGAAGGGGTGGAGGCCGTGCCCAACAGTCTCAGACAGTGTGTGGGCAGTGACAACAATGGAAGGGAAAGGTGGCATGTCCAACAGACTCAGCCACATCTTAGGCCATCTGGAGCTTCCCCGTGAATGTTGTTGCTCAAGGCTGTGATCTCTCCAACGCTGGCCCATTCAGACTTTTCCTCTCCTTGATCCTCTGACTCAGGATGGGAAACAAGGGAGCATATGGACACCAGTGCCTTCCACTCGCAAGGCTGGATTCAGAAGCAGATACCTCATTGCCTCTCAGAGAGCCACATGTTAAGTCACAGACACTGGCCTCACACAGCACTCTGTGGACACCTGTCCACAACCCTCCCAGATGTCATGGGTCCTGCTCACTCATTCCCAAGGGCTCACTCCCACCCACCCTCCCACTCTGTGGTCCGGCCTGCTGGCATCTGAGACAGATGCTGACATAGCAGACTGAGCAACTCGAGAGAAGCCGAGCTTGGAAGCTCTCCAGGGAGAGGGTCTGATCAGCATCACCATTAATCCAAGTCTAATTGGGAGGAATGGAAGAGAAATTAGTTGTTCAGGAAAGCGTGATAAGGGAATCATAAAGGATGGAATGATCTTGCTAAAGATTACAGATAACAAATTAATCTTGCTGTCTTAAACCTAGCTGCAGACACAATCTCAATTCCAAGTGACAGGGCATTTAGCAAGAGGATTAAAGCCACGGCTGGACATGGACGAGTGCACCCCACCAAGAGTTGTGCCAAGAACATAGCCCTACTGGCAACACTATCAGTCAGGCCCTGCCTGTCAAACTGTCTTGCTTGTTCCTGTCTCCTGGGTTACTTAGCACCTTCAGGGAAATCCGCTCAAGAGAGGAGTCTCTGAGAGCCCCAGCTACACTGTTCTGTCCTGTAGTGGTATTTGTTTATAATCTAACAAATAAAGTTTGCCTGAAGATCAGAGTGCAGAGCTAAGCCACTAGTTAGCCATAGATGTCAGGCAGTGATTGCACAAACATTAATCCCAGGACTAGGGAGACAGAGGCAGATGGATCTCTATGAGTTCAAGGCCACCCTGGGCTACACGAGATTGAATCCGTCTTAAAAAAAAAAAGGTGGTCTCAGCACTTGGGATCCCACGCCTCTAATCCCAGCACTAGGGAGGTGGAGACAGGAGCGATATGGCTGGGCAGAGAGGAATATAAGGCAGGAGGAGACAAGAGCTCTGATGTAGTTTGAGGATTCGGTCTGAGCATGCAGTCTGACGTTTCAGAGAAAGCATTCAGGCTGAGGATCTGTAGAGACAGGATCTCCCCTTATGTCTGAGCATTGGTTGAGGTAAAGGTTCTCTAATGGCTGGCTCCTTTGCTTCTCTGATCCTTCAGCCTTTACCCCCGAATATCTGACTCTGAGTTTTTATTATTAAGAACAACCAGAGTTTGTGCTGTCCAGAGTGTGTTGTGTTTACACTGTCCCCTGTAACTTACCCTTCTCAGGTGCATGCCTAATCTGCCAATGAACACTGGAGGTCAGGCAACTACTGGACACAAAATCTGTCAATCAGTAGCAAAAGTTGTTTACCATGGATCTCCTCCATGCCAGATTCAGGCTTTGGGGGATGCAGGAGTAACAGAAGGCCCAGATGCCATCCTGGGAGACCTCGCTGGAGGCAAGTTCTTCAGATTCATCTAGGCAGTGTCAGCAGGCATGTGTATGCACACATTCTGGATTGGTCACACCACAGGGGGCTACCTGAGCACACATCTGCTGAGGGAACTCACGGGGAGAGCCTTCAAGAGAAGCTTCCCACTGAGTCTCACAGAGCAACATCATTTTAACACACACACACATATGCACACACACAAACGCACAAGCATGCACACACACACTCACGCACGCATGCATGCACAGGCACCCACCCATGTACTCACTCATTCAGCCTGTCACTCACAAGCAGTCCCATCAAATGCTCAGGAAAGGGAGGGCCTAAAAAGACGTGGGTATGGACCTCTAGTCTGTCTTTGTCTTTGGTGGAGAGAAACAGTAGCAACAGAAGCAACTTACTGCAGGAAGATGACAGGGAGCAGCCTCACTGGTGTTTTACTTTGCCTTGGTGTTCTCAGGAGGGACACAATCGATGTACAGGGAGATGAGTGTCGGGGTGTTAGAGCACACTGGTAGCTCCTATATACGTTTCTCTCCTCTTCCCTTTTTAGAGGCACCGGGGAGATCTCCTCTAAAAGTGATCTGTGGCCAAAAGGTGGACTTGTTTCCCGTGTCCCAGGTTCCTTCTGTTCGAGTCATGACTGCAGGTCACAGTCACATGGCATTTAGTTTAGCCAGGGGGCTCAAGGCCAGGACACTCAGGTGAGCTGAACTCATAGTTAATCAAAGGCACTCTTGTGTACCAAACATCACTGAGTTCATGCGGCACCCTCTTCTACCTTGGAAAACATGACCTGGAGGCAACTGGATTTCATCTGACGGTGCAGTGTCTCTCAGGAGTCTTAGGACTGAACAGCTGGGATCATCACTCAGGGCATTAGGACACTGGGTGAAGCGTCTCTCTGCACTTTGCCAGATCTCTTTCTACACACCATGCCTTGTTTTTGGCACAGCCCATTTATTTCTGGGGCTTAAGAGCTCATTTTTTGGCCTCCAGTCAACTGAAATATGGATTGAAAAGGAGCTGCGAACAGACTCTGTGATCAGATTATCAAGACTGGAATCCTGGCTCTGCCACCTACTTTGCAACTTTGGACAAATTACTTGAGCTCCTCTTGCTCTTACTTTGTCATAGATGCAGACAGAGTGAAAGTATTAGACAAAGCCATAGGAGACAGCTGATATGTGTCCATTTTTTATTTACAAAAATGTCACTCCGTACTCCTCCACTCTCTAAAGGGTGTTGTGAAGAAGGAAGGAGGTACTTTGAGCAGGAAGACTAAGCAAGAATGCTGCTATACAACCTTCAGGAGGTCTGGCTGGCAGAGGTGGGTCCCTGGGTGGGCCTTTGAGAGGTACAGCCTGTCTCTGATTCTGTATTATCCTGTTTCCTTCTACTCTGCCTTGTAATGAGCTCCCCAACACACTTCCTCTGACACAGACACTCATTCGCATTACCGCCCTCACAGGCTGAGCTCCCCCGAAACCCTCAGACAAACTGAGTCCTTCCTCCCTCAAGTTTCTTCTGTCAGCAATTTTGTTCCAGTAAGGAGAAAAGTAACTAATACAAAGGTGAGGTGTCCCTCTCTGAATGGAGCAGAAATTTTGGGAGAGGCTACAATGGTAGGAAGAAGCTGAGTCAAAATGCCTGGAAATCTGTAGCCATCCAACAGGCTGGAGTGTGGTGGTCCCAGGGCAGGGGATTCAGGAGCTATGAAGTTCCCGTCATAGCTTTCATAGAATGGATAGCTTTCTCGGGAACACAGGCGTGGACTTGGAAATGCAGTTTCTAGCTTTCTGTGTTAGCACTAACTGTCAGCTTCACTACAGTCATGTGAGAAGAGAATCTTGGCTGAGGGATTCTCTCAGATCAGAATGGCCTCTGGTCATGTCTTTCAGGGATTTCCTTGATTAGTAACTGATCCAGAAGAGCCCTGCCCACTATAGGCGGCACCATTCCCTGGGAAGCTGGTCTGGGCTACATAAGAAAGCGAGCAAGGCATCCTATTGTGAGCAAGGCAGCAGGTAGTGTTTCTCCATGATTCCTTGAGTTCTTGCTTGATTTCCTGCCCTGATTTCTTTCAAAGATGGCCTGAGACCTGGAAGTATAAGCCAAATAAACCCTGTCCTCACTGAAGTTGCTTTTAGTCATTCTATTGTGATAAAACAAATATTGTGAATATTTTATCACAAAGAAAAGAAACTAAAACATGAACCAACCAAGGTTTTCTTTATTTTATTTCTTTATTTCTTTATTTTCTGTGATTTTCCCATCATTTCAAGACAGCCTGCCTCTGGAAAATTCTGATAAACTTCCACAATCTGGAGAGACAGCGCCTAGGGATATCTGTCTGCTCTGGGTTTTGTCAGCACCGACGACAATTTTATAGGACGCCACATGTGCAAAAGGAATTTGTAACCAGGTGCAGCATGAGGATCCCCTATAGGCAGCCAGCTCATATGGTGTAATGGACACAGGCCACACCCACCAGGTGGAATCCCACTAGCATTAAACCTTCATGTCACATGACCTATCTATGCCTAGGTTTTATAGTCTCTAAAGTAAAGACAATGACCTTCTCCTTAAACAAGGTCTCTGGGAGGAATGGTTGGATGACTCGTGCAAAGCTGGCGCTTCAGTTGTTCCAAGATGCTTAAAGAGGAGGAGTTAAGCCATTAAGCGCTTACAACAGTGCTTCCTGTCTCTAAGTGTTTGATAGGAACAGCCAACGGTTGTTCTTTACCAAGGTAGTATATAGAATTCACTTAATCCTTCCAACTATCAAGAGTAGGCAGGAAACACTCTTATGTTCAATTTACTGGGTACGCACTGACAAGCAGAGGGCCAGCAGCTTGTACTAGGGCCCAGGCCTCACTGGCTATGGCTAGGATTGGATCTGAACTGTGGCAG
Source organism: Ellobius talpinus (assembly GCA_001685095.1). Lineage (NCBI taxonomy): Eukaryota > Metazoa > Chordata > Mammalia > Rodentia > Cricetidae > Ellobius > Ellobius talpinus. Next base: position 38,789 of record LOJH01000715.1, read on the forward strand.
TCTGGAGCCAGAGTCCCATTCTTATCATAACCTCCAGCCTTTTTATACCTATGAGCCACTGTGTGACTCGATGACTCTTGTTCTGGAATTCTGCACTCCTATCTCTAAGGACTCCAGGTCTGCCTCAGCAAAGGCGTGGTCCTTTCTATCCCAGCCCAACCCATTTCCCAGGTACTCTTTATCAATCATAGGTACCTCTTACCTCCTCCATTTTTCTGGCACAGGTAGGGGAACCTCCAGATGTTGCCAAGACCCACAGAAAAGCCAATCTGGGCCAGGATGTACTGCAGCTTGCTATTCCAGGCCGGCCGGTCCTCTGCATCCAACTCCTCCTCCGCTGCCTTCTGCTTGCCACCTGTCTCGCCGGCCACATTCAGTACACTCTGCTTATAGTCTACAGGCTCCTCGAGGGCCAGCAAGTCAGCCACGGACTCAGTGACATGCTCATTGCTGTGTTCGCGCTGTGTCACCTTGCTGTTCTTCGGCATGGGTGCCACTGGGGCTGTGTAGCCCTGTTCCCCAGCACACAGAGAAGGTGGGGTTCGGTTCCTGTCAGCTCTTTCTCATCCAAAGGCCTGTGAAAGCAGATAAGCAGCAGAGGATTGGTGGTCAATGCCAGAAATAGGGAGCCCAAAGTAGACAGACAGAACCCAAATCAAGTCTCGGTATATATCCCATACTGGCCCCGAGTTTCCAATTGTCAAGCTCAACTCTGTCCCCACCAGGATGATCACTGGGGAGCTGTTTTCCCATAGGTGTTACTTGGGTATCACTAGAAGGTGCTGGAAACCTAATGGGGCAAAACCTGCCAAACCCAAATACAGGTCCTCTACCATGACCTTCATCTTTTATCATCATAGACTAGAGTGGTTAAGACCTCTGGAGATGCCCACATTCTTCCCCTTCTGAGGTAGCATGGTTGTGACTTAAACCTACCTCTGTTGTGTTCTACTTAGCCAAAACCACTTGGTGGAACCCTGGGGTGGTAGTTAATTTCAACTGTTAACTTGCTGAATTAAGGAACACCTTTGAGTGTTTTAAGAGGCTATTTCTAGAGAGGATAAAGCAAGGGGGTACTATGCACCCTGAATGTGTGCCATATCACCCCATTGGGTGAGGTCCCAGATGGAGTAAAAAAGGTAAAAGGGAGAAAATAAGTCAGCCTTCCCTTTCTGAGCTTCCCAGTCTGTGGAGATAGGAGCAAGCAGTCTCATGTGCCCACCTGCCACTGCCCTCACCACCATGCTTGCCCCATGACCGACTGTGTTTCCTTAATCTATAAGGCAAAAGAAGTCCATGGTAGTTTTAATGTAATTGGTCCCATAAGCTCCATAGGGAGGAGCATTATTAGGCTGCATGGCCTTGTTGGAGTAGGTATGGCCATGTTGGAGGAAGTGTGTCATTGTAGAGGCAAGCTTTGAGTTCTCATATATGCTCAAGCCATGCCCAATGACTCAGATAACTTCCTGTTGTCTGCAGGTCAAGACATATGACCCTCAGCTCCTTCTATGTCTGCCTACATGCCACCATGTTGCATCAAGATGATAAAAGACTAAACCTCTGGAAATGTAAGCCACCTCAATTCAATGTTTTTCCTTTATAAGAGTTGCCGTGGTTTCATGGTCTCTTCACAGCAATAGGAATCCTATCTAAGACAAAGGCCTTCTTCTCTTAAGTTGCTTCTTGTCAGATCTTTGGCTACAGCCACAAGATAATAACTAATACACACAGAAACTCGGAGTCTGACTTCTCTAAATTCTTCTTTTTCAAAACATAACCCATGGGCCAAGGAGTCACCAGGAGTTCTGCAGAAATGACTGCCTCCCTAGGATTCAGAAGGCTCCCTGAGTCTCACTATGGGGCTCCTGGACAGTAGCTACCAAGTTCCTCTCATTTCCCTGGCAGGAAAGCTGCCCAGGCTCAGCTATGGATTCTGGCACCAGAGCCCTAGAAATGTTTGCTTGGTGCCAACAAATCCTGGGTCATTGCTCAGCACTGACATTATCTGAGGGCCACTGCAGCCAAGAGCTGGTTCTCCATCCTTCAGCGACAGCTTTATGGCAGATAACGTCTGCACAACATGGGCGGGGGTGGCAAAGCCCTCCCCTCCTCTGCCACCCCTCATTTGTCTTTTACACTTTCCCTTACAGAAAGAAAGCACCAGGAAAACGAGTGCTTTGAAGAATCCAGCATTCTGTTATATTTCAAGGCACCTCCTCATTAAGGAGAGGCTGGAGAATTTAAAATAAAACACACACACACCCCAGCCTACCGTTGCCCTGCATCTTTCTAGGGATGTAAATTAGCCAGCTCTGTAATTACTTTATTAAGGGAACAAGCTGTCTCTGGAAGCCAGGTTTGCTATTCTTCTCATGTGTCTGTGCCCCCTGAAAAGCACAGGCAAGGTCACTGTGCGGCAGAAGGGCACAGGGCATTCTTGTTTCTGGGGTTCATATAACCCTCCTGGCTAGCTCCAGCCAGGACCTGACCAATCCAGTCCTGCTGCATGTGTGATAAACCTGTGAGGCCTTATGATGACAGGGGTGGGGGCATCCATGCTAGTCTGTGAGACTGGCTAGCTCTCCCCAGGCCAGGCTGTGGAGCACATCAGCAGGTGACATCAACCTGCTCTCTTTGTTCAAGAACAGCAGTGAATCTTTTGTAACTGCCCTCTCCACCCCAGGAACAAGACATCAAGGTCTTGGGCTTTGGAGGAACCGGGGCAGAGTCAGCCTCAGAATTCCCAATAAGACATTCTGTTGAGACTCCACAGTGGGCTAGCTGAATATTCCACTACATCCTGGAAGATGCCCCTAGCTGGCACAGTGGGCTAGTTGAAAATCGCATTGTGTCTCTCTCTTCTATGGTTTGCCTCACAGGACAGGATAGGCCCTGGGGAGACAGGCCAAGGAATTTGTGCTCCACTTTTTCATGGCTGTTCTCTGCAGCATGAGAGAGTACCTAGGTAAGCAAGCAGAAACTTCTGGGTCCCTTTTTCATGCCCCTAGAAGGTGCCCAAGGTGGCACTTGTGTGTCTGTGGGCTCTTCAGCCCTCAGGACTCTCTTCCCCGCTGCCATATAGCCATGCTATACAGTGAAAAGTACTACAGAAGTTATATCCTAGGGAGGCCTGTGTCTGGACCTGGCATGTCAGGGCGAGTGCTCCCATGGACCCCACAGCACTCAGCCGGAGGAAGCCTAAGGAATCCACACGTGCTCCTTGTCTAGGAACTTGCTCCTCCCCTGCAACTAACCTTGAAAGCTTTTACTGCAGATTAGAGCCAGGGATACTGGTTGTGGAGTCTGGAGATTGCAATCTGGGATGCCTTGGATTAGAATTTCCTCCAGTTGTCTTTCCCATATAGAAGTTCAGGAACATTCTGCAGTGCATTAGGTCTGATCTACTGATCATTAGGCTCAAAGTGGAAAAAGCCAGGGGAGATCACCACCTGCAGAATCCGTCTCGATGCTAACTAACTAGAGCACGTTTCCCCATAAATACCTGGAGAGTAGCAGCTCTGGTCACTAATGTGGAAAAAAGTACCACCACTTTCAGCTAGGAACACTCAAGGACAGAGGCAGCACACAGTTGGGAAGAGAGAGCTGTTTGGCCAGTAGCCACAGGGCCACACTCAGTATGGCTTTCCTCCTCCTGATGTCACTCAGAGTGTCCTCCAATCCAAGGACCCCTGTACCACTGCAGGACACAAGCTCATGTTACAAGCCTGAAAGCTGCCATGCTGGGCTGTAGCCACAACAAGGAAGTTCTGAATCCAGTGATACTTCCAGATGATGACAGAACCGTAGTCTGGAAAAATATTAAGCTTAAGGGACCCTATTCACCCAACATGACATTCGGTATATAGATAGACATATATGTGCATGTGAGTGAATGAGTGTGTGTGTGTGTGTGTGTGTGTGTGTGTGTGTGTGTGTGTGAACTAAGGCTCATAGAGAGGAAATAAATTACTCGGAGTACTCAGGTCCTCCTGACAAACATGGTATCCTGCCAGGATCAACGCTGTTGATCTGGGGGGAGGGGTTGCAGAAAGGAGGCAGGCATCCCAGGATCTGTTCTGGGAAATGTGATGCTGCAGTGAGCAAGACAGACCCTCTTGTGTAGTTCACATTTCTTTCAGAGGGCCAGATACTAAAGAAATAAATATCAAATGTAATGGCAAGGGGTGATATGTGCTGCAAAGAGAAACAGCATCGGCAGAACGGCACCACCTGCCTTCATGCTGGGGAGGAAAGAAGTCAGGAAGGGCATCATCTGGAGGAGAGGCCCAAATGACAGGAGAGAGCACTGCAGAGATGAATCACACACACACACACACACACACACACACACATGCACTCACTCATGTACACACATACGTGCGCATGCCCACACACACTTATGAAAGGAAGCTCTGTAATTCAAGAACAGCAGTGTGACCCAAATGGCCAGGGCGAGGAGGGAGATCAGGAAAAGTTTGATGGGGAGTAAGGACTTAGATGGGCATTTTCCATAAGGTGTTGACCACACACTAGCTGTGTGCTCCTGGAAAAGACCCATTAGTTACCCAAGGGCCAATTCCCTCGTGATGAAAATTGCTCTATTTAACGACAGGCTCCCACTCTCAGAAAGCTGGAACTCATGGCTGGAAGTGCCCAGCACAGAGATAGGGCCCAGACACCAACAGCTGCAGCCTGAAGGCCTGGCAGTATCCATCTTTGTACGTTAAACTATGTAAGATCTTATTTGTATTTGCTTACATGATTCCCCTCTTTCTCCTCAGAAAGAACCGGAGTGGCGAGGTGGTGGTGGCACATGCCTCTAATCCCAACACTCAGGAGGCAGGGTCAGATGAATCTCTCCGAGTTTCAGGCCAGCCTGGTCTACAAAGCAAGTCCCAGGATAGCCAGGGCTACACAGAGAAACCCTGTCTCAAAAAAAAGTAAGAAAGAAAGAACCAGAGTGAGCAGAAGGTGTGAGAGGTGGCAGGTAGTTGAAATGGTCACCTTTTTTTCATTTGCGTTGCTGATGGTCTATCCCAGGGCCTTGTGCACAGGTGAGTGCTGCCACTGAGCTACATCCACATCCCGGAAATGCTCATTCTTCATAGCAAGAATGAGGCTCTCCTAAGGCTTCTCACCATCACCCCACTCATCACACCCTAGAGCCCAAAAGAGCCAAGTAAACACCATCAGCTCCAGGTGGTTTGGATCCAAAACCTCAGCAACATCATATGTAAAAGATAAGTATTAGTAACAAAAATAGCTCATATATAGCATTTATGATCATTTGAAGCCATTTTAAAAGCACTTTTGCACATCATGCTGGTGTAGTATGGGGTATTGATTGTGCTGGGTTTGGGTTCAAATCCCAGCATCACTGGGTATCAACTGCCTAGGTTTTGATTTCCTCATCTGTCTATTCTAAAGTGTCCCTCACAATGCTGAGAATTATCATGCAGGACAGCAGCTACAGACTCAAAGAGGTTCTCACAAATGCTTCTCTCTGTGGGCTCTCATTTGAGCTCCACTCCAGCTCAGGGAAGCGAGCAGTAAACTGCACACACGTCATTTACACATGAGAGCACCCAGAAAAGGGTCACACCTCACAGGTCTACTCCTCTACCTGTTCATTCTCCAGGCTATTTGCCATCTTTGACGTGTTTTAATTTTTTATTGCATTTATTTATTTATGTGTGTTGTAGAATATTATTTTTAAATGTGTTACATTTGTTTATGCTGTGAAACATTTGTTTTAAGGGTGCAAAGATGTGCTGCATTCTTTTATGTTGAACTTTTTTAACTCTGTGAAACTGTGATTCTTTGCCTGTCTAAAACACATGACGGTCTAATAAAGAGATGAACAGCCAATGGCAAGGCAGGAGAAAGGATAGCGGAGCTGGCAGGCACAGAGAATAAATAGAAGGATAAATCTGGGTGGAGAAGAAGAAAGGTCAAGAAAACAAGAAGGAGCAAGATAGAACAAGGAGAGGAGGACATCAGGAACCAGCCACCAGTTACACAGCAAGTCACAGAGAAAGAAGTAAAGAAAGGTATACAGAAATAGAAAAAGATACAAGCCCAAAGGCAAAAGACAGATGTGATGATTTAAGATAAGAAGAGCTGGCTAGAAACGAGGCAAGCTAAGGCCGAGCAGTTATAAGGAAGAATAAGACTCCATGTGTGATTTATTTGGGAGCCAAAAGAACCAAAGAATAAAACAAACAAGCAAACAAAAAGTCCCTACATTTTGGTGTCCTAATGTGGGGCTAGAGTTAAAAAAAAATCCAACAACATGTGTGTAGCACAAGTTTCTGTCCGTCCAGGTCCCTCAGCCATTCAGTCCCAAAGAAACACACAGAGGCTTATAGTAATTATAAACTGTTTGACCTATTAGCTCAGGTTTATTATTAACTAGCTCTTACAACTTAAATTAACCCATAATTCTTGTCTAAGTTTAGCCACGTGGCTTGGTATCTTTTCTCAGTGCAGCATTCTCATCTTGCTTCCTCTGTATCTCACTGGTGACTTGCCTTTTCCCAGAATTCTCTAGTCTGGTTGCCTCACCTATACTTCCTGCCTGGCTACCAGCCAATCAGTATTTTATTAAACTAATGCAAGTGACAAATCTTTACAGTGTACAAGAGCATTATCCCACAGCACATGTGTGTATGTATATATGTATTCCACAGCACACACACGAAGGTTGGAGAACAATTTGTGGGAGTTGGTTCTCTCCTTCCACCATGTGGGTGGATTGAACCCAGGTCTTCAGACTTGGCAACAATTTTCTTTACCTCCTAAACCATCTCAGCAGCCCTTCTTTAAAAGGAAGGTGGTACCAGCAGTTTGAAATGACGCTTCTTAACCCAAGCCCTCACACCAACCCACAAGCCTGGAGACCATGCACTAGCTTGGTCTATGGCTAAATGCCAGATTTCAAATCAGGGTGTGGGGATCCACAGTTACCTAGCCAATGGCCCTAAAACAGCCTTGGACAAACACCAGGATGCTAGAACCCTAAGAGGGCAACCTCTGTGTGCTCTGCCTTTACATCCCTTAGGACCGGCCATGAGTCAGATATGTGAGCTCGCAGGACCTCAGATTCCCTGTGTGCAAAAATCAGGAATCTGTGCAACCTTCCAGCATATATCCAGAGTGCCGCTCCTGCAGGTGGGTATGAGCAAACCATGACCACCCAGGCACTGAGTGCAGCAGGCTCTGAGGTCTGTCTGTCCTCCCACTCTCCACCGGCTGAGATCCTGCTGGAGTGTAGTAAGGAGGTGTTGACAACCAACCTCACCATACTCTAGTTATTCCCCTGTAGTAGCTGGGGTAGGCTGGAATGTCCTTCAGGAGCAGTACATCAGACGGCAAAGTTGCACGGCACTCTGAGAGGAACACCTCAGTGACTTAAAGCACAGCACAGAGGGGCTCGAGAGCAGAGCAAGTCTTCAGTGCCAGCTAGTCGCTTAGCAACCCGTGTGGCTGAGCGCTCAGAATAGCTCATGTGAGAAAAGCAGGGCTGAGCAGTGAACTGTGAATCTTCTTTAAAGGAGAGGGGAAAATATGGTGAGACTAGGAGGCAGACAGGTAGAAATATCTCCTGCCAGAGCTCTGCTCTAATGGCCCCACAACAAATGTTCAGGCACAACACCTTGGTAATCAGCCATAGGCAGGACAGCCATGGCTGTTCTCACCCTGTGAGCAGCACCACGCCCAGAGCCCCCTACCCCAACGCCACTAAATACAGAAAAAAAAGGCTCTTCTGGAATACTAGATTAGCTCCTCTGGATCTGGGGTGTCTCTTCTTCAGAAAGGTTGGACCAGGTCATTGAAAACATGAGCTCCCCAGAGAAGCAGGGTGAACATGATGCCATATTTGGGAAAGCAGGCAGTTTGCCCAACTATTCACACTACAGTGCAGACATTTTCCAGTCTGGGGTGTGCCCAGTTCTGCTCTCTAAAGTTTGTGGCTCTGGTAAGCATCCTGTGACCCAGTCATTGTGAAGAAAAACCTTTACACTGAGGCAGATGCTAAGCAGAAATTGAGAACTCTACCCTTTGGGCCTTGAGGCCAAGGTCCAGCTCAAGAATATCTGGCAGTGAAAAAGAAAATGTGGCTAGACCCCTTTCCCTCAGAGAATGCTTAGTGGCTTCTGAGCTCCATGTGACAAGGGGTTATGACCTCAGTTTTTGCCTCTGGGCTTCCACACAGCTCAACACAGGTTGGGCTGCTATCAGAGACACAAATTGTCCTCCAAATTATTTTTAATTCTTTTCTCCAAATTTCTGACAGTCACCAAAGGTAAGCTGATATGCCCTGCATGGTTGTGAGGCAGCTTTCCTTGGACTTCCTCTTCCAGGACACACCTGCAGGGACCCCCAGCCCCGTTTTGAATCCCTCCCTCTCTCACTCCATCCAATTGTCAGGAAGTCTTGCAGGAGTGTCCATCTCTGTCCTGACCCCGCTTCAGGCCCTTTGTTTGCTTAGGAACCTTTACATTTTTGTTTATATATACACACACATACATATATGTTTGTGGTAGTGTGCGTGTTTGTGTATGTGTGCATGGTTGTATGCACGTGCAGGTCTGAGGAAAACTGTGGGAGTTGGTGCTCTCTGTCCACCACAGGTCTTAGCAGCAAATAACTGTCCCTGCTAAGCCAGCTTGCTGGTCCTTACACGTGACCTTCAGAAGCAACTGCTAGAAATATCATGTCAGCCAGATTCACTGCCCTCTAAAGAGAACCCATAGCCCTTCTTTTTTTCTTTTTCTTTTTCTTTGTTTTTGTTTTGTTTTATTTTAGAGACAGGGCTTCTCTGTGTAGTCATGGCTGTCTTGGAACTTTCTTTGTTGACCAGGCTGGCCTCAAACTCACAGAGATCCATTTGCTTCTGCCTCCCAAGTGCCAGAATAAAGGTGTGCACCACCATGCCCAGCCCTATGGCCCTTCTTAAATCATTTTATTTCCTCCATGTCCACATAAATGTTGTCCTTCAATTCCTTCCTCTACAGAAACCCTTCCATATTCTCAACTCCAGGAGCCTTCTAGGTCCACCTCTTCACCTTACCATATCAACACCTTCTATAATTCTTTGAGTAAGCACGATTGTGCTTCCTCTTCCCTTCTCCCCACACTCTGTGAGACTACCTTGGCTCCTGGGGTAGTCGGCTGTTCACATGCCCCATTCCTTTTCCAAACAGGACATTCCTAGAGGCAGGAAGCAAGGGCTCAGCTTTTTGTCCACCTTCCTTATTTCTTGTACAGCCACTGCCTGTTATATACAGGCTGCCCAGGAAAAGTTCCCAGGGGTGAAGCATGGACTTCCTTTCCCACCCTCCAAGAACAACCAACCTTCTTTCCATGTTGAAATTTCAACCACTGCTTTTAAAACAAAGAGGAAGAGTGAAGAGTGAGCAGAGCTGACTAGGGAGACACCAAGTGGGACCAGAAGCCTGCAGGGCCCTGCCAGAGTAGTCACTGAATGCAGCTCTCTGAGCATGTGGGGAGGACCCAGCACATAGAAGCCAGGTTTTTGTTTCTTATTCATCTGTAAAATAGAGAGAGCATCACTTACCTACAAATTGCATCTGGCTACCACATGGGCAGCAGGAAAAGGAGCAGAAACTCCTTGAGGAGTCAAACACAAGGAATGGTGATTGTCTGATCATTAGTTTCATGGGCTTGTAGAGTTTGTATTTTGGTCTCCTATTTGGTGAGACTAAATTCTAATGTTTTTTCTATTCATGCATGCTCAATAAATATGCTATGAAAAAAATGAACCTGCATATTGAAGGCCCCTTAATTTTGTTCCAGTCTGAGTTTAGTATCCTAGTTTAGATATTTTTCCATTTTCTGATGCAATATTCTGATGTCATGCCCTAAGGATGTCCTCTGGTGGTAGTTTAAAACCTGAGGTGCACCAAGAAGCCTGACCATGATCACTGGCTTTTCCCTCTTTCAGAGGAGCCAGTATTTATATTCCACCTTCACCACCTCACAAATGGGGTTCATCCTCATCTCAGGAGGAAGTGTGGACGGTCACCATGTGCCAGGGGTCGGGGGAGGGGGATTCCCAACAACAAATGAGGCCAAGGAGTCGATTGTAACTTCTGCGATGCCCCACATCACTTTCCTGTCATATCTGCTGGATGTGTTCCGTGTGGCTAATATTTTGTTGTCTTAGTCAAGACAGAAATGAAGCAGGAAAAGAGGCAGATGGTCCAGAGGGGGAGGAACTGGCACTGGAGAACGTGGGCGTGGTCAGCACAAATAAGATCGTTTGGTTCTGTTTACCATTTCACACGAGGGGGAAATGCACGCTCAGTATGTTAGATGGGCGGCACTGTGCCTCTGCGTGAGTCCACTCTGACGGAATTGGGTGCTGAGTTCTTTTCTGGGGGCTTCTGGAAACACAGCAGGGTGTAGCCATAACGATGACAGCTGCAGCACACAGGTCACACCGCCTCAGTTTCACCGCTGTGCAAGCCACGGTGCTAACTCCACTCACTCACTGTCCCCCTTAATCCCTTCATAATTCTAACAGGAAAATGCCACTGGTGTTCACATTTTGCCAGTGAAGAAGTGCAGGCTATGAGAAACTGCCTATGTTTCACAGAGCTCAAGAGTCTTTGATCTCGGGCCAAGGGAAGTAGGTCACCCCTGGCACACATCAGCTACCATTTTGAAATGGACATTGATTACACATTACGGACTGCTTTTAAGATGTATCAGTGAGCATAAACATGCATTTTGGAACTGATGAAATAGGGCAACTAGTGCATGGCCAGAAAGTGGAGGCCACTGGATCTGCACTGCCATAGTCTGACTCCAGGGTCTGACTCCAGCCCGGCTGCCATCAAAGGAAGACATGGGGTTTAGAGGCAGCTAAGCTTGACTATGTGTCCTGCTCTGCCATCTACTAGCAGTGAGTCTCTGGGAAAGTATGTAGCCTCTTTTGATCCCACATCCTGGACCTGGAAAGGTGGGGGATGAAAACTCCTGATTCACGTGTATAAAAATGTAAGGACTGTGGTCAATTGAGCCCTTGCCCTCCAAAAGCCAATACCAGCTGCCACCTTTAGTACAGAAAATGTAGGAATTTGGCTCAACCCGCAGGAACATCCACCTGTGATCCTATAATGCCCTGAAATAAATGTGGAACAGGCACACAGGGGCCCACAGACATGGTGAGCTGCTGAGGACATGCAAGTTCTCCTTACTAAAATGACTTCCCACTGTCCTCTTGGGCTGGAGGAGTGGAGCACAGAGTTCTATAAGTTAGAGGCACTACTGAAAATACATTCTTAATTTTTTTATTTCCTTCGTTTCCTTTATTTCTTTCAATAAACTTACACTATGTGTCAGGCCCTGTTCTGGGACAGCAGAGAATAGAGGAAATTATGTTCCTGCTCTGTGAGATTTATGTTCTCGTACTGGGAGGCAAATAAATACATGATGCATAATGCAAAGTATGAGAAAATAGAGTTGGGGCAGGGATGCTATGAGACACAGGGGCGTTAAGACAGCACACTTGGAGAAGATAACACAAGGGCCTAAACAGAGAGAGAATGAGCCATTCTGATGTCCTGGGAATGCATTCAGGAGAGAGGAACCAGAAAGCACAAAGGCTCTGAGATAGGACCAGGGTGTTTGGCAAATGTAAGCAACAGAAAGGTTTATGACCAGAGCACCCTGAGTAAGGGAAGTTGGGAGGGGCTGAGGCAGGAAGATAGGGACTGTCTAGAGCAGGCAGGACCCACAGTCATGGGAAACAAGTCTGGGCTTTCTTTGAGGCTGGAAGAAAGGTCTCAGAGATTTGTGAGTTGAGATAGGATCTGACACGAATGTTTTCAGAAGGATCAATAGCTGCTTGTAACTCAACAACTGGAGAAACTGGGAAGGTAGACAGAAGATGGAATAACCTGGACCAAGCTGTTGCAAGAGGCATAAGTTTTGAAGAGAGGAACACAGGAAGCCAGGTTGGTGAAGGAAACTCCAGGCCCCAGACATGAGGTCCATGTGTACACCAAATTTAAGAACGAAAAAGGTTAAGATTAAATATGGAAACAAAAGCGACTAGCTGAAGGCCTTGATCTCTTCTTTCCCTACCCATGGGGACTCAGGATGGTGGCAGATGGGTCTCCTCACATCTGACCGAATCTTCTGACCTGGATTTTCTTAAACTCGTTGTTTTCTCTGGTTTCAAAGGCACACAGAAGGATCAGTGTCCAATTACCTGAGTTAGCCAGCAGAGTTCTGAAGAGCACTTGAAGCAATAGTAATCAGAAACCTTTAATTACAGTCCCCACATGGCGTCTCCTTCCTGGGATCAAGAAGAGTCGGATCTCTTTCCTTACCAGCTCTCTGTGCAGCTTGGTGGACAGCTGGGCACGAAAGTGTCCCTTCCTGGGGACAAGGCACAGCAAAGACCTACTATGCTCACAATGACAAGGAAAGCGCCACCATCGTTTGAAAGAAGTTTCTGAGGCAGAGAAACTCTAACCATCGTGTACACGGTTACCCAGCCTTTAAGTGCAAGAGTTGAGCTTTAAATGGTGATCTACCAAGCTCTGTAGTGAAGACTCCGTCTCACGTGCTGGTGTTCCCCAACTGTTTACAAATCATGGTACCCAGAAAAATTAATACTGGTCTGGAACATTGCTGAAAATGAAGGAGGCTTCACAACCCTGGGCCATCCCCAAGCGATTCCCAGAGAGATGGGCATCGTGGTTTCTGGATCACAGGCACCCTCTAGCACTGATTGGGAAGAACGGGGCACCGCCACAGGCCAAGTGGAACAACTTGATGGACCATGGCCTCTCCCTGAGGTCAAGAGCTTCCTTACTCCCTTGGGTCCTTCTCTGAAACTAACAGCATACTACTCTTGGGTCAAGCGGTCAAGCAGAGTCTTCCTGGCTGTTATAAGGAAGCCCCTGATTACCTGCAGGCCGCTGGCTTCCGGGTGTGGCAGGACCGTGGACAGCACCCACCAGCCATTCCGGGAACCAGCCCAACTGTTCAGCAGGAAACCGCCAGCTCCCCTTCCCTTAGATCCCATAAGAAGAGGTAATCTAAATCCTCACTGGCTTCTCATCTGGCAGCACCTGCTGGGGACCACCCTACTGGGTGACAGTCACATCTTTTGTGAGCAGCCCTTCTGCTCTGCTTACAGCCACTGCGGGTCATTAAACCACAGGGGTCTCCAGTTGCAGAGAGAAAAATATAATTGACAGGGTTTTGGGAGTATGGACCAGTGAATTCTATTTGTGAACAAAAGAATAGGTGGCAAATTAGTAGTGCATAAGAAATTCTAGCTAAACCAATAAGTATAAATGACGGAGTGGGGTGAGGCAACCTGCTGTCTTCAGATAAACTGCTGGGTAAGCTCTAAAGCATCCTGCCAGGGCTTAGAGCTGGGGTTCCTCTGGCCCTTAGTAGGCCTCACTCCCATCCCACAAGAACTATAGAAGAAAAGGGTCTTTACACCTCAACTCCAAATTGTGGACAGAGGCAGCCTAAGATTCACTGGACCCAGAACCATTCTCTAACAAAACCTACCTGGTTCTGAGATAAGAATACCTTCATGACTCAGTAATAATTCATACTGCCTCTGAGCCTATGTTCTCACATAGGAGCTTCCTGTGCACAGTGATATTTAGTTATGTGTTTTTAAATAGCTGAATTTGCACATCGATGAATACCTTAGTATTAAAAAAGAGAACTACTCATGAAAAGAGGAGAGAAAGAACGATTATCACCAGACTGCATCACCACAAAATGGCTGCCCTTGAAACAAAGGTTTCTGGATAACTTCTGTCTGCTGGGGCAGGGTACCATTAATGCTTATATTTCAGCTATTCATCCTTATTTACTGGAACTTCCCCTTCAAGGTCTCTCTCTGGTGGTTTGGGGGTGGGAAGCAGGTTAGGGCAATATAGGCCTCTTCCTCTGGGAAAGACAGACAGACAAGAGGAGCCACATGCCAGTCACCCCAGAACAGCCCAGGAAACAGGGGTAGAGGCCTGAGAAGAGGCAAGTCTCCAAGGAATGTGAGACCAGGAAGCAAGCAGCACCCCCTTTACCAGCCCCTGCCAGCAGCTTGGCTCTGGGGTCTGGGCCTCATCAGAGACTGTAAATCCCTGGCACACACTGTCCAGCAGGGAAACCTGACACACCAGCGCTCCCAGCAGCTCCCGGCTGTTCTTGATTCTGCAGATGCAGAGATTCTCAGGGCAGCATCCGACCTGCTCCACCTCATCCTTCCCGGCTCCAGGCACCAGCCCTGAGTGGACAAACTTCAAGGGAGTGAAATCTGGAGCTGTCAAGTCAGGAAGAGAAAGACAGGACCAGGACAGAAAGCACCAAGATAGAACCTAAGGTCTTTTTCTGGACTCTGACTCTCCTGGAACCAAATGTCATAGCCCTTAAACCTTGGCAATATGGGTCTGGTCATTTTATACCAGTTTCCCGCTGGCAGAAATCTGATTCTTCTTTCCCTTGGGTACTAGTTTGAAGATCAGAGCCCACAGATTTTTAATAAAGCTTCATTTTGATAAATGCCTACGCTATTGGCCACACTTATTAAGAACTTGCTATTGGAAACACATCACAAAGTGGTTAAGAGCCTGGAATTTGAAGTCTGACAGAAGCAAGTGCCAAGTCTCAGGTTGCCACTCACTAATCTGAATGACCTTGAGCAAATTAGTTAACCTCTCTGAACCTCAAAATCCACATCTATAAACTACAGATAGCAATATCCATCTCCTGGGACCATGGGGATGTTTGAAGAAGATGGCCTGTAAATACTCAGCACAGCACAGAGGCCTCAATAAAAAGCTGGGTATTAGGTGTGCATGCCAGCCACGGCACAAAGTGCTGCAGTCCAGAACTGCATTTTCCTCTGCTAAAAGCTTGTGTGTGCTACTACACACTTGCAATCCTAGCACTTGGGAGGCAGAAGGGTCAGGAGTTCAAGGTCATTCTCAGCTATAGGGTGGGCTACCTGAGACACTATCTGGGTGGGAAAAGGTAGGGGAGGGAGGAATGGGGAGAAGGAAGGGGAAGAGAAGTCCCAGAAGGGCCTGGAATGCAGGGGGCATTTCCCTCAGAGCCTCACTGTGCCTGGGATAGCGTACCAGCAATCCAGGATTGTGCTTCTGACCTCTAGCAGCCTAGGATGCTCCTCAGAGGAGGCTGGCACAGGGTCTGAGGTGCAAGGGTTTTGTTTCGTTTCCCACCCTGTTTCTCAGATGTTTGGCTGTCAAGATTTCTTGCAGCATAGCCTGGAAGTCAGTGATAAGTTAGACTTTNGGGGGGAGGGAGGCCGTCCAATCCACCTTTTTAAAACTCTTCTGTTGCTTATCTTAGCGGTTTTAGACAGATTAATGATGAATCGTCCTACTGCAGCAGAATTGGACAGGAGAGCCTGAGGGGCGGGAGAGCACCAAGCAGGAGGATGCTGCTCTGGAGTCCTCGCATCTGTTTCTATTGGTCATGGAATAGGTGTCCAGACAAAATAGGGAAGGCATTGACTTCAGAGTGGACAGACAATGTCAACTCTCTCTCTTCCAGTAGCCAACTGTAGTTCCACGGGTCAGCTCTGACTTTTTCTTGCTACCTTGAGGAAATCTTGATTTTTGAAGTGAATGCATCTTAGGTCAGCCTTAGATCTAGACCCTTTATAAGGGGAAGAAAAGAAGTCCGGAATCCCTCAGAAAAGTAGGAGACCCATTCTTCTCCTTCCTTTATAGGAAAAGGCCAACATCAGCTCTATTGAACATTTCTTTTGAAGCTTCCAGATCTGTTATAGATAGGACAGCTGACTAGGGATATGGCAAGACCCATTCAAGGAGAAAGAACCCCTGAAATCTACTCAGCAGGTACCCCAGCTTGGGGACAGGCCACAGTCATAAACAATACCAGTGAGTCCAGGTCTCTCTGTTGGAGCCATTTAGGAGCTGTTGTAAATGGTCATACTACTTATCTCATACTAGCCTGGTTCTCGGCCCAACTTTCCCATCCAGGGGAGACTCAAAACTAGGTTCACTTCAAGCTGAGCTGTGGGTTCAATCATACAGGATCTGGCCACCTTCATATGCCTCCCCACACACACGCTCAGGAGCACAGCATGGAGAGGGGAAATCATCTCTGGTTGAGATCCACAGCAGAAGAGGTGGGAACCCAATATCTGGCAGCATCTGCTATGTCTAGCACCGGTCATAGAGTGAGACTGGGTAAAATGGTACCAACAGCATCCTCCTTAACAACAGTGGAAACAGATGTTCTGTGATGCAGTGACTGGCCAGACCGTGACAATAAACACAGTGCCTCCTCTGCAGCCTGACCCTGCTGGCCATCCCCATGGGGACAGAGTTCAACAGGCCCATGTTAACAGCAGGCAAACTGAGATCTACTCTGAAGATTCACCCACCCCTAAGTCACTTGGCGCTCAGGCCAGTCCAGCTCACGATTGCACTGAACCCACAAACAGCTGACACACGACTCTGTGTGATTCAGGCTAAGCAAACTCCGATCAGCTGGTGGGCACGATTCACCTCCTGCACTGAGTCACCGAAGGCTAAGCTGCAGAAATCCTCTATTCAACTCAACCACCTACTTGGCCACAGCTACTCCATTAGAGAAGAAGGCACCACAGGAGCTACAACCTCTGATGGCCTTGTCCGTAGCCAAGGGCAGCCAGGTGTGACCTGAAAGTCCTTCCTTCCGAGATGGATCTACTTTACTGGATATGATACAATGTGAGAAGCGCAGAAGGCACAAGATGCTTATGCTCCACACAGTTTGAAACCCACCAAAGTTTGACGGATACTATAGAGCCATTCCAGGATTTTCCCAGTCCCCGGAAGTTCTTGTTAACAGCGGCAATGGTGATCTTTCTTCTTCATCCCCATGGCTCCAACCCAATCCAACCCAACTTGCCTCTTCTTCACAGCTAAACTGCCTTCCAAAGTAGCTCTATTTAAAAATCTATTTATTCATATGGCCCATTAAACTATTTCTAAAGAGGGTGAGCGGAAGGATGGGAGAAAGGGACAGAGGAAGAGAAGGGAGGAGGGACGGGGGGGCCGAGGAAGGGAGGGTGGGAAGAGGGACGGAGGGAAATTTTCAAAGAATAAAGCCCACTTGACAGCAACTGGGTCCGAGTAGCCTCAGAACTTCTGAACTTGAACCCCTGACAGAGCTGAAGAAATAGCTGAAACACTGGGCTTCCTTCCAAGGCGGCGGCGCCCCTGGGGGAGCAGCCTTGGCATACTGAGAACATCCCTTCAGAGCACCGTCTGCACAGGTATAAAGGTGGCGGAGGCCTCTTTCCCGACAGCAGGCCCTTCTAGACTGTGGCCCCTAGTGCAAGCCTCCTATCTCTATCCATCGGTCCCCAGATGCGCTTTCCTGGGGGAGGAAGGAGCTCTTCCATTCTAACTCCAAATTCACTGAAGAGCAGCCCCGAAACTGGAAATTAAATATTTATCTCGGCACGAACGTACTGCTTCTCTAGGCAATGTTACCGCCAAGGTCACGGGCCCGAGACCGAGTGGCTGGGGCTGGGGTCCCCAGCTGCGCCGGAGCCTCCTGATGGAGCTGCGCCCGGGGCGCACTCCAGGCACAAGGACCCACCGAGCTGGCCGAGCTGGTCCTCCGCTGGTGCTCGCCTCTGCAGCTGTCCTGTTACCTCCGGAGTTCTGGGGCATCCTGAGCTCCAGAAGCTGAAGCCCAAGTCCAACCTGTGCAGGAGCTGCTGAGCACCCTTGCCGCGCCAGATCATAGCCGCCCCGGGGCTCTGTCGCCAGGCAACGGCGGCTGGAGCGCAGGGAGGAGCCCCCGCGCCAGCGCTGGGTCGGGCGGACCGGGAGGAGCGCCGCCACGCACCAGGGGCCTCCGGCCTTCCAGGCTGGGGCGGGGCCGCAGCAGGCAAAGTTGCCGTGGCTAGCCCGGGTACGCCAGACGGGAATCAGACGGCGACTCACCTGTCCCGCGTGGACCGTCGCGTGGATTCGGCCCCTGGATTACCGCCGAGTGGCCGTGGTCCCCGACGGATCGTGGGTGCACCGTCCTTCCCGAGGGCAACTGGAGTCAGGCAGCGACAGGCCCGGGTTGGGGTTGGGGGGACCCGGAGCTGCGCGCGCCGGCGCACGCGGCTCAGCTGGCTCCTCGTTCCCTCCCTCGCCGTCAGTCCCAACCCTGCTCCCGCTCTTCCCTCGGGGCTCTGGGCACCCCGGGGCCCAGATCCCGCGGCGGAGGG